>OMKZ01006720.1:3550-14159 GCA_900302535.1 Neoniphon sammara | reverse complement strand
ACCGCAAGCCCCACTCTACTGACAGCGAGAAGCCTCACAAGGTGCCTGGAGGGGTCAAAGGGCACGGAAAGGTCCTGTCAAAAGTCAAAGGGCGGGGCAGAGGCAGGAAGAAGATGCGACCTGAAATCGGAGCAGCTGCTCCTGTGGAGACCCAGGCAGAGCAGTGCAAGCCGGATGAGGTGGAGAGTAACGTCCTCACTCTGGTCTCTGTGGGATATGAGACCATCTCCAGTGGCCTCAATGCAACCGGGACAGTCTGACCGCCTGAGGAACACTGGTCTAATGGGGCATCTGGGATGGACTCAGCTGCTGACATTAGCAAACTGTGTGATAGTAGATCATGCTCAGGACCAGCCCAGTAAATCTAGAGCTCTTTAGAGGCATCCTTCACATAGTCGCATTCAAAGGGAAACTCAGGGATGTGACACAGGCTCTGCAAGAGTTGAGTTGGGTTATCCAGTACCAGAAATTACCTGTGAAGGAGATCACAGCTGAGGCGAGCTCAGCATCAGTGTACGATGTCACATCTTGGATTTCACCACTACTTATTTCTAGAAACTGTTTCATACTTATATTGGTGTCTAAATAAATCCAATTATTATTTTTTCACCCTGGACAGTGAACAGATGAGAGTCCCTACCAATTTTTATATCTATGTAATCATGGTGAACATTGAGGAAAAGTGTCCATGGAGACATGGCTCTTATTTTCAGCAAGTGGTACGATGTTTATCTTCTGTTTGTTGTATTTATTGTTTAGATTTATAGTTGAACAATCAGGCTTCATTTTGTGTTGCAGGATTGGAAATCATTATGATTTGGACAAAATATAAAGATTTAATTTTCATAGCTATGTTGTTTCATTTATTTATACATTTTAAATGCATAAGTGACTGCTAAAGCTATTTTTAAATTTGCAGTTTTTTTAAGCACAGGGCTCCTCCAGATCTAGAAGGTGGTGGACAGGTGTAGAAAGTTTTGGACAAGAAAGTCTTGAAAAATGATTGCACATGTTGTAGTTGTAGACTCACTGTCATCTCATAAGCTGAAGAAGAATATGAAGAATAATCTTAAATCACATTTCATATCACACTACTACTATCTGCGACATCACCAAAAAGCATGCTGTTTTGAAATGGAAAATTGGTTGAAAACTTGTCATTTGGTGTGTTGCCTTCCACAGTCTTCAATTTATAACAATGTTAGTGTGTAATTGGTGTGTTCAGTTTGGCCCTGATTATACGGCCGAGTAATTGAAAAGTCAACACACATGTGTCAAAAGCAGATGCCCACCTGTCCCTGTTGTTTTGGCAGGGATATTCTAGAAGCTGAAAAGCACTGTGGGGGATTTTAGAGCGGTAGGAAAACACTCAGCAGAGTCAGCCAAGTGCTAATTCCCTACCTGTTAACACACAGAGAGATAGAGAAGGAGAGGGAGGGGGAGAGAGAACAGCTTTACAAAGGATTTGCTCTGTATTAACCCATGCAAGAGGACAGATAGCCAGCTGAAGTACGAGGAAAACAGGCTAGACTGACGTGAACCAAAACTAGAGATAGTGAGAGAGCAATTCCTGTTTTTCACAAAAAAAGATTTAAGATGAGTTGGTTGTGCTGCAGTGTGTTCCTGTAGAGAAAAGGTGAGATGCAATGTAGGGCTAACAGGAAGGGACGGGAAGAAGTAGGCTGCCTCCAGCCAGCATGGCTCATGATTACTAAGAGTGGTACTACAAGAAAGAAATCTGGCAAGAGAGAGCAAAAGAAGAACAAGTGGTCAGTTAAAAGTGGTGCCTGTTTTGCATGAGGATGTCAGCTTGAGACGGTTTTACCAGCCACTGTCCACAGACAGGACGGAGCAGGATGGGACACCCTAGTGTGCCACTCACATACACATACACGCGTTCGCACATGGACAAACGCAGATCCAGTGGGCTTCAGATCTCTGCACCAAATGGTGAGTGGAACAGTATCCCGACTGATGATGGTTTAGTATGATGGTTTACACTGACTGTTTTATAGATGATAAACAATAGATGTGGCATCTTCATTTGGGTTATTGTCATTTATATGTTTGCAATACCTTCATGTATCCATGGAAGGTTGCTTGAGCATGCATGCTCTTTTAGCATCATTCTGCTTCACACTGATAAAGTTACACACATGCACACCTGGGAACTGCTCAGCACAACTCTAGTCTTCTACTTTTAGCCAATGTGCAGCTCCATTGGAGCAGCTGGGACACCTGGACAAGATTTGTTCAAGGAGGGGAGAGTCTAACTTGCTTTATCCACACACATTTTCCCAGCTGGTCCAGGGATTCAAACCAGCAACCTTCCATGCAGAAGCCCACTTCTCTAAGCTCTATACTCCAACCGGCCGTCCAATTTAATACGCTTGTGCTTTCAAGTCGTGACCTGCTGAAGGTTCAGAATACAGTGACTTATCATCATGTGTCAGTGATGATACTGAACTTGCGACTGGAGGATTGCTTGTTTACACAGATCAGCTGCGAAAATCTGACCAGGAAAGTGTCATTTGCTATCAGAGTGCCTTTGAGCAAGGCACTTGCACCCAGTTGCCCTAAAGATGCATGCACAGTTACCTGTGCATGCAGCCCTCCTTCCACTTGCAACTGTTCTTCAGGCTGGTAGTGTTAATAAGGTTTAAATATGTCCTCAGCCTATATCCCTTGTTATATAATAGCCATGTATGGCCTTATTAGCATAAGCGTTGAGTCATATTTGTTATACACATGACAGTAAATGGACCAGACATCTTACCATCGGAGCCTCCTGGACATGAGTTATTCCCAGCCTGTCACACCAACCAATATGCACCCAGAAAAAGCTCAGAAAAGTGTTGCTGTCCAAACCAGAGAGCAGAGGCTGACATGTGAATGTGTTGCAAATATACTGAAAGGAACAGTGTCTTTGTGCACTTGGTCCAGTCATATATACTGGTGGGATTCTGGGAAAAGACTCCCTCTGTGCCAGTGTTGACAGCAATTCTGTGTGGCCAAAAGCAGCCAATATTTCTCCTGCCCTGAAATCTCCCACTGTGCCTTTCAGGAAGTCAGTTGTTTTGGACACAGCAGTCCCTCACAGTTCTAATGGGCAGTCCCAGTTCTCCTGCTTATACCCCCACTATTTTCTCCCTTCATGTCTGCTTTCCTTGTCACATACATATTTTATGAGCAGCTGTGCTTGTGCCCCACCAGACTGTAGTGATGTCATGATTTGAAATCTTCCATACAACAACTTTACCAGGCTTTTACTCATCTATGTCCTGTTTTATGACTGGTTTTACCTCCATCTTCCCTCATGCCTCCTCAGACAATCTGAACAACGCATTAGGTGCCATCCGAGTCCTTGGTATAGAACTGATTGAAGACGAACTCAAACCACACCTGAATACAGTACTGACCACCATAAAGGAGAGAAGTGAGTCAGCATGTGCATGTATATACAAACACACTCATGTAAACGCTGTGTGGCTTGAGGCTAAGCTATTCCTCAGTAGTGCAGCATAGAAAATATCCTATGTATTTTTTGTATTTATCATAGTGTGACTTGTATTCAGAATACTAATTTCCACTGCAAAATCTTGACATCATTGCTGCAAGCTGCAATTTATATACTGTATTTGCAGTTTACATAGACAGCATACCTCTAACCCCTTGTGGCAGCTATATGATAACAAGGTCTTACACTCTCTCATAATCCTGACATGAGTAATAAAAGCAATAGCAAAATAACATCGGTGATGGATGGGGTGCCGGGGGTTGAGAGGTAGGTAAGGGATCAGGTGTGTGACAATTTTAAGTCCTTGTTAGACACTAAGCCGTATTTGTGTCTGCTAGTAAGAGTAACAGAGGGATAGAGAGGCAGTAGAGGCAGAGGGGGGTCAGAGAGATCAGGTAAAGAGCAAAGATTAAAACACTCAAAGATGCATTGCCGTGTACAAACATTAAAGGGTTTAGTTTTGGTCTGATAAGTTCCTGTCATGATAATGCTCACTGTGCACTGAGAACAAGCAAGAGCGTTTAGCATCCAGCTCTGGAAAAATGTGTGTTCACCCCAATATTTTCTTCTTGCTCAATATAAATAGTATATTGATCATAACAATAATTCATACACCCTTTTCACCCACTTTTTGTGGTACATAATGGTTACAATTGCCCGAGTGTGCATGTTGTGTTTACATGTATAATTCCACTTGTGTCCAGAGAAAGGCGCTGCTGAGCAGGTAGCGATCAGTGGGATTCTGCCTATTTTGGCCCTGTCTCTGAGGAGCAGAGGGGCTCTCACTCTGCTGACAGCCAAACTGGTGGCTGAACTTGCCAAGGAGTGTAAGTTATCAACATATAAACAGATAAATGTTGATTTACACACACAGACACACAAAGCCCACTGTGTAGCATCTATGATGTAGTAATTTATTCATTGTGTTATTCAGAATTAAATAATTAACACATGAATAGCTCACTTACTAAGGATTTATTGTTCTCCATAGCATGTTTATAGATGTTTTTTCACAGCAGCCTTGTCGACATAAAATTATAAGGCAAGCACAGGTGTTGCTAATGACATTAATGAAGGTTCTGTTCCATTTAAGTGTAGCAGAGTCTTTTAATAGCAGGACACCAGGACCTAAATTGGACGGAACCTTAATTACTGTTATCAGTAACACCTGTGCTTGCCCTGCTATTTCATGTCAAAATGTCTGCTGTGAAAAAGGTCTGTTGTCTTTTAACTTTTGGCTTACCACACTCTTTATTAACATCTTGACACCATTGTCAATGAGGAAACTCCTCAGTGGTGTTTCAAGGTAAAATGAAGATTGAATGAATGAATATTCCTCATTATAGAGTGTTTGAAAAAGAAATACCTTAAGTTCTTTTGTTTGACTTGCATGAACCCTGCAGGACTGTATAGCCTGGTTTGCAAGATGTAAGTAGCCCTATGGTGAAGCACTTGACAAGATTTTGGAAAAGATAGGAAAATAGCATTCAGGTCATAAATGGAGCAAAGCTTTAACTGTTGGAGATATTGGATCCCTGCTTTTCACAGTTGTTATCAAAGTGTATGAGGATCAATCATCTCGGCCTGGTTCAGCTGCCCCAGGCCATTGGCTCTCTGCACTGATTTCAAGAGTTAATTTCCTGTTGGCTCCACTCCAATTCAAACCCCTGCTGACACTTTGATTCCTCATGGCTCTGCTTCTACGTTCGCTCATTGAGTTTCTCTTTGTCCTGATAGCTGTGGTTCGTAAAGGGTTTGGTGAAGCAGGCTTGGTGTCGGCTCTGCTGTTTGTGCTGACCAGTGCAGACCAAGAGCTGCTCCTTCACGCCACACGGGCCATCTCACGCATGTCCTACAACAGCTGTAAGTGTGAAGTGAATCTATGCAAATATCTCCTGAGAATTCTCCTAGTTGATGTCACATTAGAGCTCATGATGTGAAGGTGTTGTGTGTAGCATTTTAACATCAAGAAATAACTACCACATTCATTTTGAGACTTGAGTATGGTTACCTTAAACGAGACCAGACTGACAGTCTTTACCTGCCTCTACACTGTATTTTACATTATGTGCTGCTGGATCTGACTTTGACAGGAATCTGCTGTATTCTTTATGGCACAAAGGGAGATTGCTTTACGGCACATTACAGAAAGTTGATTCTGTTCTTCTATGGCAAATGCAGCAAGTTTCTTGAGTTTCTCACAATGGTAGACGGAGCAAGTGAAAGGACAGTGTGAAAATCCTGTTTGTACCTTTCAGTAAAGAGAAAGAGAAAAAAATGTCACACCAGGGAGAGCAATGAGGGACAAATAACATCTTATTTGTAGCAGGAAGCAATGAGTTGTATGGGAAATTTTGTCTTCATTTTGAGAAACCCTACCAAAGCCACTGATGTGACGTAGCATCCTGACCATGGTCTCCTCCAACCTATCACATTTATATACCGATGTTTAAAAATGCAGCCTGTGGCACCTTTAATACCAAATTCCTCTGCTCTGTCTTTTACTGTCTCTTTCAGCAAAGCTGCAGGAGAAGCTCCTACGTCAAGGCGCCGTGCCTCGCCTCGTTGCCATCCTGCTGCGTTTTCCTGACAATGACGCCTTGGAGGAGGTGTGTCTGCTGGCCCTCTGCAACCTCAGCGACATGGGTGAGGCGGAGGAGGCGGGGATGATCTGGGAGAGGGGTGTGTCTGTACGACCGGAGGAGACTGTGTTTCACGGCGTCTCTCCTCACACCTGTGGCTTCGGCTCTTCGGTGACCCTGGTGCGCGTGTTCCAGCGGGTTCCAGGCCAGTGCACCGTCAGCATCGAGGTCTTCCAGCGCTGCTCCTCCGCTTTCTGGAGCCTTCATGCAAACAAACGGACCGCTGGTTGGTTCCCGCTGTCCGGCCTGGGCGGCTGTTCAAACCTGTACAATGTGATCAAGTACTCTGCGAGGAATGTTCCTCGCACACAAAGTCTGAGGACTCGGGTGTTCCATACTTTTCTTTAACAGCTTAAGGACTGCAAACATGGTGCCCTACCTTGACTACCAACCAGAGAACTGGGTGGGTCACACAGGTTTCTCTTTATAAGGTTGTTTGGAGTTTGAAAGCACTGTGAGACTTTGAAGAGACCGAGACATGATTTCACAGCCAAACGTAAGAACCATAGGTAAAGAGGACATAAGTAACACATGCTCAACAATCTATTCATCTTCTTGGTCTAGGTATGCTGATGTGGTTCTTCTATCAATCAGATGTCTGTTTCAAACAACAGATGTTCCCAAATCTTCTCCTGACTTTCTTCATCTTTTATTCTCTTACAAGGACAAAGAAGTCCATGGTTGTTGTTTTCATGAAGAATGCATAAATGGAGATTTACCACCACGTTTAAGATGAAACACTCAGTCACTGACGTCATAGCAGAGCAGGATCTGGTTTGCTTTGTGAATAAGGACTGTGGTCAGGAACCCAAAGACATTACTGTTAGTAATATCCCACTAAAATGAATGGGAGATATGTATCTAAGAACCTGCAATCCTGAAGAAAAAAAAAAAACAAAGGTGCTGTAAATTTATGTAATTAGTGACAGTATCTTCAGTGACTCATACACAAGTGCTGATTTATGCTGAAATCATGTCATTGTGAGTTTCTACTCAAGGCAGCAATATCAATCTCTTTTTTATTTATTATTTTTTTTATTTCACATTGTAGTCTAATGTATTGTTTTTGATTGTGTCAGATTTGATTACAACATACATTTTTTGATTGTTATATTTGGACAACTTGAACATCCCCTTTACATAATAAAAGAACTCGAACTTTAATATGTGAATGTTTTTGTACGGGAGGAATGTAGGGAAAAGGGTAAAAAAGGCAGCTTATCAGGCTGTGTGTTCCTTCCACCAGGTTATACGTCTTTGTATTTTGGATACAAGTGGTTTCTGAATGGCAGCCTTATCATAAATACCAGCTTTGTGAAGTTTACAATACACAGTTTTGGTGGCATTAATGCAATGCTCTGGTAATTTTTGAGGCGGCCGTCTTGTGGTTTTTAGCAGCTTTGTTGTCTGTGTCATGAATGTTGACTTACAACCGCTGTTCCTCTTTGCCAGTGCAGATTGATTGTTTGTCTTATCTTGTCCTGATTTTCAAGACTGTTCCCCTTGCCACATTAAATTGCACTGCATTTTCGTGACCAGCACACTTGCACTGGTCACGGTATCTTTGTTAGTTGTCTCATGTTATTTGTTCACTTGCTGCTAATTTGCATTTGATTCAACATGACTGGCCTGTGGTGCTGCTTTTGTAATTGTGATTCACTTACTTCAAAATAAAACTCCTTTAACTCATGTGGCGTTTCATTTATTTTGTCCAACTCCTTGTATGTGAGCATGCATGCTGTGTGCGTGCATGTGTGTTTGTGTGTGTCTCTGTGTGTGTTTGCCTCTCACTGTTGTTTACTCTGTGTCATCTAGTCCATGCCTTGCATCAGCCCAAATTACTGCTTTCATTTTGTAAGGACTGCAGAGAGAGGACACAGCACAGCACAGTGTAACTGCACTTGGAACAAAGAGAGCTCGCAGTGAGCAGAATGGATTTAGATAGGCAGGGCATTTGGGCAAATTACAGTCTTGCTTCTTCCTTCTTTTATTGAATGCTAGTTCAGTCTGTCTCAGTATGAAACCACCTCCCACCAATTCCATAAAAACGCTTCTCGATAAACCAAGCTTCCTGGGAGGCACAGGCACAGAAACCCTCATGCTGTGACACGAGTGTGTGTCTGCAGGGTTTAAATAACTTCCTGCTGCTGTCAGCTCAACCCAATATCTGTCTGGTGACTGTGCCTCAGAGCTGAAGTGGATGTTTGAGTGTTATAACAGTGAAATCAGATGTAACATCAGATTGTACATCTGTTTGGATGGAGTGCATTAGCGTGCACAGGAAGGCATTTAAACCCAGGTCTGCCCTGATCTCAGACAACACGTTTGCTAAGCTGAGACACATGGAAAACCTAAGCTGTAATCAGCTGGCAGATGTTTTTGGAGAGAGGGCGCGAGAAAATGACGGAGCCGAGGGAGATCCGGATAATTGTGAGGAATTTTTCAGTATGAGTCGGGGAGGATGAATGGGCTCAGGCTCACACATAATCACACCTTTCCTCACCTCCCTCTCTCGCTGTCAGCGGGGTGGCGAGGTAGCCTAATGGTGAGAGAGAAAGTCCCACAACCAGAAGGTGAAAGGTTTGACCCCCATAACAGCCAACTTGCCCATCAGCAGTCATGTCTCCTGTGTCTGAACGAGTCACCAAACCCTGACCTGTTCACTGCTTGTGTGTCACACAAAGTAGAACGAGCTAAAACTAACTAAAATGCAGAAGTCAATTTAACCCCTGCAATAAAGCATATATAAATGCCTATAAACAGTTAACAAATGCTTTATAACACACTATAATATAGTGATAAGCACATGTGAGGATGTTATTAAAGCTGCAATAATCAAAATTGCCAAGGGTCAATTTCACTGAGAACCACTTAGACTCAACTGACAAAAAAACATGGAATAAGCATGTAATCTGACAATTGAGTCTACATGGGTCTCATCATTACCATTCTCAGTTGAGTCCTCATTTTTGTCAAAAAATGCTACACGATTCCCTCTAACATTAGTGAATTCATTGTTTATACATGTTAAAGTTATCTTTGCTTATGTTATAGTGTGTTAGAAAGCATTTGTTATCTGTTTACACGCCATTTATTAATGCTTAATGGAGCATGGTTGAGCATGGTCGTCTCATCCTGTTTGAGACGTTTCCAGTGAAGTGATAGAGGGCTGCCACTCTGAATCAAATCAAATCAATCACCAGAGGCCGACACTAGATGGCATGCATGTGCTTTGTAGAGAAAGTCCACCGAGCCTTGTATAAAATGAAAATTTGTGAACCAGTTTGTGACCATATACATGTCTGTACACAGACTGAATGGATCCGCCTGAATGCACATCTCAGCGATAATTCTCAAATGTTTGCCCGGATTTAATTGGTTTATACTTTACGGTGCTCATATGACAGTGTAATTGTCTAATTGTAATAGTGTATAAGTCAAACTGAGCCCTTGCCCTTTGACTATAATTACACTCAATACAAACACCAACAAAAAGAAGACAGAGGTGCATCTCCCATCTTCCCTCCCCCTCAATCTTTCCCCCATCTCTCTTACTCTAATTACCCCTCTTATTGGTTCCATCCCGCTCCGGGCGTCCGAACGCAGGGGCACGTCTTCTAATCAATCCCAACTTTATTACTCTGGGAGCCACTTAAATATTTGATGTGATAGAGATGAGGCTTTGGAATTATTTACAGGTAGATAGTGGTGCACACACTTCTACTTTACTGATTTGATTGTCCCCATGTGGGAAATTGGCTAATCGTGCACTTGTTTAAAAGACACACACCCAGAGTACATAAAATTACAGCTTTATAAATACACCGACAGCCATCGACACGCTCTCATTACAGCAGATAACCTGTTTGAAATGCTGCTGCTGGCTGAAAAAGTTATTAAATGAAAACAGCCATTTATCTTGGGGAGCAATGACCTGCAGGGATGATAAAACATCTGGTCTGGTCAGGTTATTCCTGTGAGTCGAGACCCCAAACCAGCAAGCAGAGGTGAGGAGCTCGAACTCGGTAAAAAGGAGCTAATAGCTCGGGTCAGAGAGGATTTTATCTGCTGCCAGCCCCACTTCCTTCCTTACTAAGGTAGTGAGTCCTCTCAGCATGCTCTCTCTCTCTCTCTTTTTTTTCTCCTTGTGTGTGTGTGTGTGTGTGTTTGTGTGTGTGTGTTTTGGGCGGCAGCACTGCCAAATCATCCAATTATACAAAAAAAGCTGACATGTATTTGATAAAAGACTTTCAAAACCACAGGGATATTTACAGTCAACATTAAAAGATGCAAGCTTATCAAGAAAACAGACTCTCTGTTCTTTTTATGTAGATATGATCAAAACACTTTGACTACTGCAGCATTTTGTAAAACAATTGAGGCACACACTCACACTCACACACACACACACACACACACACACACACACACACACACACACACACACATA
>OMKZ01006719.1:5993-18237 GCA_900302535.1 Neoniphon sammara | reverse complement strand
CACGTGCGCGCGCACACACACACACACACACACACACACACACACACACACACACACACACACACACACACACACACAAACACATTTAGAAGACCACCTAATTTCATTAATTGAGTTTTGCAGGCTAAAAGCTTTATTTGTCCATATTTTCTGTCTTTGCTTGTTTTTTCTCATTAATGAACTCACCTTAAATGTAATTTACAAAAATAAATAAATAAATGAATAAATGCATTAAAATAACTAAAATAACTAAATAAATAAATAGCATAGCATAGCATCAGTAAAAATGTAACTCCCATCAACACAAAACTATATGCATGGGCATGCACACACAGTTGAAAATTTAAATTGTAATATTGCATTATAATAGGCAAGGTTTAAATTATTTTAAACTTGAAAGTTTAATGGTAGGCTTGAACAATGCATTAGAAATCAAATTAATCATTTACATTACACTCTGAATGAACACATTTATGGTGCTGCAATCTAGGCATTTTTAAAATTCATTTTCTAATGCACACAAGGTGTGAAACTGTTGATTAATAAGTGTCGGGCAGATGTCTTGCTCAAACCACTCAGCATAGACATACTGCCAACCCAGCTATGTAGATACTCCTGCAGTCTAGGGCTGCTGACTTTACTAATACTGAGCATTTTGAGGTATAAGTGGCTGTGACAAACTGGTATCAGTTTACAGAAGTTGACAAAATTGTACTATTTGACCAAAAGGCCTTGGAAGCAGAAGTCATGTAAGGAACTGTGCTCCTGAGTTTGTGTTAGTGCTACTTTTAGTAGTCGAGGGCTCTATGGTTTATTCTGCAATTTTATTTATTTAGTGCTTTTCAAGATACTCAAATACACTTAACAAGAAATGGCATTTGTATAAATTCAGCATATAAATACATAGCTTATGAAACAAAAACAGTTTGCAAGGTTAGACTGTGCATTTGGTAGGTCTTCATGCTTGCTTTCCTGGTTGCTCTTTGGCTTGTTCTAGTATGGAGTCTCCTCCAAGGCTTTGTGACCAGCCATGACTTGCATCTCTCATAGAGGCTCCTAGTCCCTTTTGGCTTGTAGATTTCGGCAGCTAGGATTGATCAGAATCGAACAATCCAATAAAATAAGCCTTATTCATTACCATCCATTGTGTACAGAAACAACAACCTGCATATTTACATATAGCAAGGCAGTCAACATTTGCTTTTGCCCACTCAGCATCTGTCTGCAGCTTTCTAATGAAGAAGCTCACTGTCATCAGCAGTCTTCTTTGCCTGTATTTAGTGATGTTGATGCTGTAAGGGTAGTGATGTATGTGTTGCGATAAATAGATATAAGTGAGGCAGAAAATGCACACATTTCCAAAGGCAAATCTGGTAAATGTGTACATTTTCCTGGTTATGTTAATGGGAAATTGGGATTTTGTCGTGGGTACGATTACCACGTGGCCGTAATAAATAGATCAAGTTCTCTTTCTAATCCTTCATTATCTGTGGCTTTTTATTTTTTATGTTTTTCCTGAACTGTTGTGCATTGGGCACATTGGTGCCTCTTTACATCTGGCAGATAAAACACTGATAGCATATGCATTCAGTGAAGAGGTAGTTTGGCCCAGAAACTGATGTCTAATTGATTTAATATTTTAGTTGAATAATGGATGCGCTGGCCTACACAACTCATTTACATCCTTGTGTAAAAAGATGTAGATGTGCAAAACATGCTTGCCTCTCCAATTCTCTGGAGAACCGGAGAGGCGTTTGGAGAATTCTTAATTGTGATTTTAAAGAATCTAGCGTGGCATAACACCGTGAGGCCAGTAACCTGTTAATAAAGCTCTACTTCAATGAATACTTGTTTCAGTAAATCAAAATCATTCCCCAGCAGCAGAACTGTGCTGTATGTAGTCACTGTGATACAAATATGCAATCAGCAGCGTGAGGAAACTTCACACTACTATGACTAGCCTTTTCCGCTCACATTTTCTGGGAAATGTGCACGTTCACCATGATTTACCATGCATTTATCATTTTCCCACATTTACCATAACAAATGTGTCACCTCCTAGCTCTCCAAAACTCATGTCTTCCTGTTTGAAAATAAGTGCATTAGCTGCTTACCCGGCTTTTGGTTTCAGTCGACGAGGATGAACTCCTACACCCCAAACCCCAATTAGCTGTTTGACGCTGAAGCTGTGAGTCAAGTCCAGATCTCTCCCCACGCTTTGATTCACTTTGATTCTTTTTTAGCACTGTGCCATTGCCAGGAGAAAGGTTAATGGCAGATGAGCTAGGGTTATTGGTCAATGGTAATTACTCCTTGATTTAGCTCGCCTCTGTTCTTGACCTCAGTCAAATTGTCAGGTGAAATCTCACGAGGAATCCCCACACAAAGGAGGAAATTATAAAACTAATGAGATTGCTGAAAAGGTGTGAATTTAAGCTACTAAAAGGTATCACTGAAGCATATTTTTGAAGAGTTTATTCTTGTGCTTTTGCTGTCACATGAATAGTAAGGCTACTTTAGTTTATGCAGAAGGACGTCGAGGTCAACCAGGTTCACTACTAACTACACTTGAAATCATCACAGATATCCAAGAGTAAACATTTTAGAGGTTGACAGCATCTACATCTGCAGCGTTTCGTGTTATTTTTAACTACAATTACATCGTGTATTGTGCTGAATTGTGAAGCGAGTGTATTTTTACACTGTTATTAGCTAAGGCCTTGTGATGCGAGAGAGAGGGGGGAGAGAGAGAGGGAGAGAGAGGCTGATGGCACTCGCCCCATTGCTGAATAATTGAGGCACAAGGCTGCTCCGCTCTAGCTGAACATGGGCAAGGGCTGAGGAGTGGACCTCAGACTCTGCTCCCTCTTTCATTGCCTCTCCGTGTCTTGCTCCCCTCCTTCATCTTGTTTTCTTTCATCTGCCTCCCTTCTCCCTCACCCACCTGTTCTCTCCCGTTTCCCTTTTTCTCTCTTTTGATACTCCCCCCACCCCCTCTCTATTCTGTCCATCTCTCCTCCCCGTCTCTCCAGTTTCCTCTGTCACCGTCTTTTCCCTTTGCCCGAATGGCTGCCGCATCGCAGGCCATGTAGGCAGGCAGACGTGTGTGTGTGTGTGTGTGTGTTTGTGTGTGTGTGTGTGTGTGTTTCATTTTCGGGGCTTTGGAGGGCTTCTAGTGCACTGGCTGGAGGCTGATTGGCGGAGGGCAGATAAACGTAGCAGCGCTGCGGCGGTGAATGTTTAATGCGACCAACTGTGAATATTTGATGAGAAGGAGACAGAGAGAGAGAGAAAGAGAGAGGTAGAGACACATACATGTGGACAGAAAGAGGTAGATATGGATGGAGAGTGAGACGGAGAGAGGGAAGATATGTTCCATAGCAGAAATAGAGTAATGTAGCACATATATGGAGATACTCCCCCGCAGATACTTTCTTAACCAGGGCACTAGCACAGGCCAGTTACTGAGTTGTGTGTGTGTGGTGTGTGTGTGTGTCCTGAGGCTCCGCGTGTTTTTCCAAGACTTTATCCCCCTTTCCTGCTCTTCTTGTCCTCTTTTCTCTCTATCCGCATATCGTTCTTGCACCCATCCTGAGCATATGGCATGGCGTGGAAGCCAACTTGAATAAAACTTTCATCTGCCGCGGTGCTGTAACAGAATGTGCTCGCTGAGTAAGTCTGTCCCCTCTTGATGGGTGTGGATTTCTCACTAGATGCTTCGTAGCTACAAGTAGGCTCTGGCCGATATCTGACAATATTGAATATCACGATATTTGCAGCAATGTGTGATATTTTCTACAATGTCACAATACCCCCCACCCCCACCCCCCTCACACACGCACTGTGCCTGGTCTTTGGTGGCGGGGGATGTCACATAGAAAACAACAGGTGGTCCTCAAAATAAGGAAGAATCGCGGTATTTTATTTTTGAATTTTGCTATTTTAGCTAAGTCTGTAGTGTTGTTCTGCTTTGCTCTGTTTCGTCTTTTTTGTTTTCCAGGTCTGTTGTGTTCAGCCTTGTTCCTCTCTGCTTCGCTCTGTTCTTGCCTGCCATGCTTTGCACTCCATGGAAACTAGCGCGTTTGTTTCGTAGGGAAGGCTGTCTGCCAACATTACATTGGATTACATTACATTAGAGACAACCTCAGGTGTGTGCGCGTGTGCATGTGTGTGTCCATGCTTGTCTGTGCTCTTCCTGGTCAGTTCCTCTCACGTCAGCGCGGGTGAGTCATGCGATAGGCCTTGTTTGTACGTCCTTGTTCTGACAGGAGCAACAGTTTTGTTAAGGTATTGAACTTGCAAGAAACTGGCTTCTTTCTCTCGTAGCTTGAAGCGATTTAGCCTAGTGGTTCTCCGTCTCCCGTTTCTCTCTCTCTCTTTGTCTCTTTTTTTTCTCTTTTCTGTTCCCCTGTACATGGCCACTGCTCGTTTGAGGCCTGAAACCTTCCCAGTCCTGCATGTTTCAGGAAACATGTGCACGTACATGCTCATGTGTTTGTTTGTGGATGTGCGCCAAGTGTGGAATGAGAATACTAGACCAGTGGCGGTTGAATAAACTGTTGCTGTGTGGGCATGTCTGTGAGGAGATCACTCACACACACTTACATACACACACCTCACGTGTACAAATAATTTAATTCAACTGGTTGTTAGATACATAATTATACTTTACAAGGAAATAACTTACGGACAGTGAAATAAGATTTTTTCCCCTTAATGGCGACTTCTTTATTGAGTTTCTTTATTGAGACAATCGGAAGATTGAAAGGGCAATAAAGTAGGGGACACACATGGGAGAACAGTCTAGTTGAAGTGTGTGTGTGTGTGTGTGTGTGTGTCTCTCTATCACTCTTTGTTCTTGCTTTTCTCTTCCTTTATATCTTTCTCTCCCACTCATAAAGTTCTCTCACTCAGTTTCGCGCACCCACCCACCCACACACACACACTCACACAGAAGCACACACACACTCACACAAATTCACTGCATTCCTATATGGCTATGTAAGCTATACTGTAGAACTGTGTGTGTGTGTGTGTGTGTGTGTGTGTGTGTGTGTGTGTTGTGTGTGGCTATGGCTCTCCAGGCCTTTCAGACATGCCAAGGGATAATCCATCCCTGATCACACACACTGTCACGGCGTCAATCAATTGGCTTGTCACCGTGGTAACAGCTAGCCTTCCGCTATCGGAGCTTTTCGACCACTGCTGCGTTCCATTCTCTTCTGCTCTGTCCTTCACATCTGAGATTACACACACTTGGTCACCATATTGACTGGATGTCATGTACAATGAATGGTGACATGCACTCAGATGCACTTTGTAAATTTCACATCAACAAGGCTCAGGAAACCTATTCAAAGCCCCAAGTTGTATGGTTGTCAATAAAACAAGTGCAGTATTCAGTGCAAACTGGGGAGTCCTGCTGGTGGCGCTAGAGGAAAGGTCATAGGATCATCATCCGTACTGACAGGTTTCATGCTCTAGGCAGCATGAATGTTGTTAACAAATTTCATTAGATTTTGAGAGATGCTGCTCTGGACTTAATTGCCTACAGACCGACCAACTTGGTGACTTAAAGGCCCCTGCTTCCCAGCGGGGCAAAGATAAGATGGTTTTAAGAATCTCTGGAAAATGTGACCTTTTGTTTACTTGCAGTAAGAGATATGCTGCTGACAGTAATCATTGAAGTTTTCTCTGATATTTGCATCCGTATAAGGTTTCGCATCAGGGAACCTTAAATGGATACACTGACATTTATTGTCCCCCATGATCGGAGAAGGGAAGGGGACTATGGATTAGTATCTGTCTGTCTGCCCGTCACATAAGGTGTTTTAGCCTCTGCTGGCCTGTTTTAGATGAAACTTGAGGGAATTATAGATTTTGACACTGGGGTCCTGTGTTTTGAATATAAATCTGATCGGCCCACCACAGCGCCACCACAAGGCCAACGGAGCCCTAAACTTCATGTTCAATATCTCAGACACTGCCGGGTCAAAATTGATGACCTTCTGGGGAATGATGCTGGGATCATGGGTAATAATATCCAGCATCCACAAAATGGAAGTGATTGTTCCACCACAGCGCCACCAACGGGGAAACTACAGGTCCCCAAGCCTCAAGCAGCAGTGTGTCAGACTCTGCACATCACATATACAAACCCCCCAGAGATAAATAAATAAATAAAAAGCTACACCCAGGGCGACTTGTACCACTTGTGGCAGACGCCATGGTCACTGTTGACCTTTTTTCAATAAATGTAAAGTATGTGTGTTCTGCATGTTACAGAGCAGAGGTGAAGAACAATGGAAAGTGCCAGATAAGAGAGTGATAAGTACACAGCTGAGTCAGCCTATTTCTAAGTTTAATGCCCTAATGATAGATTAGTTGCCTTTGTCAGGGCTACGCGATCAATCAAATCTAAAATGAAATTGTGATTTTAACATTACAAACCATTTCATCGGGTCAAGATGAGTGTGTGTGGCCAGCAACAACAAATACAAAAGCAAAAGCCAGTCATCTTGAAAATGTTGCAGGTGTCTCACTAGATGGGTGTTTTAATGCTTCAGCCTGATGTGGTGAACAATATTTAGAAATGGGCTGTTGCCCTAATGTTACTTTAATTTTAACATCATAGGCTATATTTCATTCTTATAATCTACATATTTGCTAACACTGCAGTCTCTCCCTCTTTTTACCCATTTTCCCACAGTGTTCCCCCTGCTGTCATTTCTCCTAATAATCTCCTGTTAAGTTGGTTATATGATTACCCACCAGACTGCCTGAAAATGAGACCTCTCGCTTTGCATGTCTGATGATTTTATTGATGCAGGCTTTTGACTATTGATTTTATAAGATGCAAACTAGATACAAACTATGAACCAGAAAACCACAACAAGATCCCAGTCAGGGTCTAAAATATATTCAGACATGCAAAGATACACACTCATACAAGTACACATGCAGAGGCACTTGCTCACAAATCATTTGTGTAAATATTTAATCACCTTTTGTCATCATCATTGTCATTATCTCCATTTACACTAAGGGTTCGCTAAGGGTTGACAAGGCTTCTGTTTTCCCAAGAGGAGGATGTTTGACCAGCCACAAGCACAAACACACTCACACACACCCATATCCACACATCCAAACACAGTGTCCCTGTTCTCTGCAATGCTTTGTGGAATAGATCTATGTAATAGTACATATAACCTTAGCAGTTGGCACCTGCCCACAGGCTCCTGGCCAAGTTGGACTCATTTGATAAACTCTGAAGCGAGGTTTGCTGCGCTAACAGTGCTTTGTTAATATATTTGTTCAGTGGAATCAAGTGTGCAGCCACATCATTTGTTTACTTGTGTCGTGTTTACTCCTGTCAACTGGCATATCATCAAAACAGGTGTGTGTTTGTACCTGTTGCCAAGGTTACAATCAAAACACCTTTTCACAATAATAGCCTATTCACAATAAAAGTCCCTTTCAATGCCTTCTGCAGTGACACTGGATTGTGAATAGATTTTAATCGTACTGGGAAGATTTTAGGGGAGCGTGATGCCATCTATCTTTCAACAGGCCCCAGAACTTGCATTATTTTATTATTTTATTAGATGGAAATATTAGTTTGCGTAATCTTTATCTTCCAAGTTAGCCAAATCACTTAGTATAGCTTACTTTTAGTTTAGTTTCTTTTAATTTAAATTTGATATATAATTAGAAAGTGCTTATTCTGGCTTCATCTGTGGGTCTAGGAGTCATCTCTTAATATACAAACTTCATTTATGCGTGGTAGGCGTGTGCCAGCATAAGCCTATAACTGGTAACGACATCTGATTCGTGTTAGTGTCTCTGCATGTTGAACCAATGGGACTTGCTCCACAAGCTCCAAAGCAAACATCTAATATCTTGCTTGATGAAAATAGGAGAGCGATATTGGCTCATGGAAAATAATGCCATTATCTGCCACACAGTGTGCATACAATCATCACTGCTTTGTTTTTAAATGTCATCTGATTCAGCTGTCAGTCTTTACTTACTGCTTGCAGTGTAGTTGTGCTTTGTTATAGCTTTGCATTGTGAGTGTGTGTGTGTGTGTGTGTGTATGTGTGCGCATGTGTGTGTTACTACATGTCTTTCCGCAGGACTGCCAGTCTCAACACACAATGTTGATTATTAATCCCCACTCAAGACCAAGAGATAAGAGAAGAGGAGTGTGTGTGTGTGTGTGTGTGTGTGTGTGTATGGGGGGGAAGGGGGGCATTATCAGGGTTGAAGCATGTCTCTTGGACTAGCTGTTCATCATGAAGCAAGGACCAAGGCTAGGCTGTGACACATCAAGGCTAGTCCATTGCACTTGGGGGACAAGGGCAAGGGTTATTTGTGTGCTGGAATAAATGTACCAGGGTTCGCTCCCAGATCTATCCTTGGTATTAATTACCATGCATCATGTGGTTGAAAGTGGCTTGCGGCACTCTGGAGGCTCACAGTGTAGAGTCCCTACCACGGATTATTACCACGGCGGCGTGGATTTGATTCTGACCCATGCCCTTTGTTACATGTCATCCCTTCTCTCTCCCGTCTTTCTGGTCTATCTATACTGTCGCTGTTGAATAAAGCAGAAGCCAAAAAAAGGAGTGGATGGCTTTTGTTTGAATATTTAAAAAATAATTGTACAGTCATCATTGCCCTGTATTTGTTTTAGGTGAGATGATTAATGTTTATGATTTTTAGCAGCGGGTGGAATTTATCCACTCGCTAAGTGAATGTACGAGAAACAGTGCTGTCACCCTGCAGCATTACTCCATCACACTGTGTTGATACTGAAAGTCCTGCCCATTTACCATAGGAAAATAAATGAGTTCCATTTGAAAATGAGTCATCCACCTTTTGAAGAATGTGACACCTCCTCTGACAAAATGATTGTTGGCATGAAAGTCGAGCTCACTGTTGAATATTATTGAAGTTGTTAGCCATCTTGACCCCTCTCCTCAAAAATAGCACAGTGTTAGAGGATGTAATTATCCATGCTTTTTTAATATTGAGCAGTGAACATTAGGTAACCTTTTTTTTCTCTTTCTTTTTTATCAAAAATAGTTTCACCAGTGTCAACATTGTTACTCGGCTACTCAAAAGATAAAGAATGTCAAAGGATAAAGCACATGACTGACTTTTTTTTTTTTTTTAGTAAGAAATAGATATTGCAATTGTATTTATACTTTCTTAAACTCGTGATACATAGTTACTTATTGTAGCATAAGAGACGTGCTCACACACAGCCGTCATCATGATGTGCTTTCAAATGTACATGTGGTACTGTGTCATGGCTAAGTGGTTTGATAATTCTAATTTACTTTTAATCTCATGTTTTATTTGCTTAGCCACAGAGTCTAGTCAAGTTGAGATAACAGAGGGAAAAGAAAACACAGCAACAGTGTCCACAGGTTACTGCTCTTACATTTAAACATTTTATTACTTTGACGGAGACTGTGATGCCACTTTTTCACTTCTGATAGTGATGCTGGGAACCAAACTTTTACCTGCTGGCCGGTGCTGAGGTCTGCTCTGATCCATTACTTTTACAGAACAGTAAAACTAAGACCATTAGTTTGGGGTCACTGGGCAAAAATGATGAGATGATGATGAAGCACTAATGCCTCGGATTTGCTCCGTTTGAATATAATGAAGAATGAAGGTTAGCCAGGGATTCTGCATACCACCACTCTGTAAAATACTTTTCCTTTGAGGGAAAAATGCATTTTTATCTTTTTTAGAAATAATCACATTTGATTTTATGTCTTTGTATTTTTTATTTTTTTTATTTTGATCAACTGTGCAACAGGGATTGAGAGGGCTGGCCCATAGAATTGGACTCTTGACTAGCTGATTTTTGGGATATTTGAATGTTTCTCCATTCTGCAAGAAGCTCATTCGGCCTCATTCATTGTGTCCCTAGTGTTTACAAGTTAGAGTCCCTCTTGGTTCCCAGGCATGCATAAGCTAGCCCAGCATTAGCGTTAGCTTCTCCCTAGGAGACAGACAGTAAGGAACATGGGAGGTGAGCACTCCTCAGAGTTGCTGACCAGCTTTTTCTTTGTCTCTCTCTCCATCTCTCTCTCTTTCACAGTAACACAAACTCACAAACTTAATTATCTCAGAAAGGCATTTTGGGTGAGTGTGTGCTTGTGTGTCTCTTCTTGTATTGTTATCCTTGTGAGAGCCAGTTTGAGTTGTGACGTTTTTGCAAAGTGAGGTTATTTTGGTCAGTATTTGTTTCTTTAGGGTTTTACTAGGACTTCTGTGTAGAGTTAAAGTTAAAGGGCTAAGATTAAACACATAGCATTGATGGTTATCACTGGTTTTAAATTAGGAAATGAATGTAGTCAGTGGAATAGCCTCATAAGGATAGAAGTGCAAGGATGTGTGTGTGTGTGGGTGTTGAGCCAGGACCTTAGAAGATGATGAATGCTGTCACGTTACTTTGCTATGTGTGTGTGCGTGTAAGGAAGAGATACTGATGATACATGATGGGTGCAGGTTAGGCAAAAGCATATTGGACACAAAGAGAGACACAGGAGTCAGGGAGAGGGAGATGGACAGAAACAGCAAGAGAGTGCTGTATGATGAAAAGCCATAGAGAGATGCTGTTATGGCCTCACTGTTGTCTTCACTACCAGTGCACTGCACACTGATATTAACCATGATGAATGTGTGTGTGTGTGTGTGTGTGTGTGTGTCATTCACATTCATGCATTATTTGCTGTTAATAAAATGAATTAAAAATAAATTTTGATATTCATTTCATAATATATGGAATAGATAGAGATATTTGTAGTGCTATTACTTCTAAAAACACAGTGAACTGTACTATTAGTACTGTTAAAACAGTTCAACACTGATGTAGCTGCTATCTTGACATTCAGGTCCTTTTTTTATTCAATGAGTATAGTTAGAGACTAATAATAAAAGTGTAATATAATACAATATAATTGAATAGTTTTTGTAAGGGTGCTCCGATCAGGATTTTTGGGGCTGATCACCGATACTGATCACCAATCACCGGCTTCTATTTATGGTATAGCATTATTTATTTATTTAACTATTCTTAACATTGTATATTAAGTGTTAAAATTAAGAGATGAGAAAGTATCATGAATTGACAACTGCTTATTTATTGGTAGTCAACATGTACAACATATTCCACTATATCTCTTAGAGAGACAACTTAAACCATAGCAGTCTACTCTTTGTTATTGGGAGCAGCTTTCCTGTGGAATGAAATAAATAAAACTTAGAATAAAAGCAAAAGTTGCGTGCACACCTCACCAAGTTAAGACAATAATTATATATACTGAGGCAACAAATCCCGATTCCAGTAGACAGAACAAAACACAGGGCCTTTATCAATTTACTCCAGATTAAGAGATTGTAAAATCTGCAACAAAAATAGACTATAGCCAAAATATAGTTTCAAGGCAGTCAAGTCCGATAACGATCGGTGGCTGATCGATCGGAACACCCTTAAGTTTTGATTGAGCATCCACTGTGGCCTGTGAGCAAAAGAGTAAGTTTCCTCCCATAAAACCATCAGAGTAAATCTTTGGGAAGTTGTATGAGGTCTGGGCCTAGCTCCTTCCCACAGAAAATGATAACCTAAAAGTCTGGGAATACCTGACAAATTAATTATGTTGCCACCTTGGTTAGTTTAAGGAGCGGTCCCATCCCAGCCCTAAGCCAGTCTTGTATACTTGAGTATATAGCTAGATTATCCCATAACAACATTGACATAACACATGCTAGCTGGCTTGTTCAGGGGTCAGTAGTAAATCCACAGTGTGTATGTATTGCTGTAAGCATGGGTGTTAAGCCTGTCACCATTCACTGCAATGTTGAGATCTGTTCTCTGTAAACACTGCCAACTCCTCTGTCAAACAAGAAATTGTGAGTGTGTGAACAGGAGATCGTGAGTGTGTGAGTGACTGAGAGAGAGCAAGTCGCACATCTCCCTTGGAGGACACACATTACAAAAAATATGGGTGAAGACAAAATACATGCTCAGTGAGGCGCCCTTGTGGCTCATCCAAGCGATGGTACATATTGTATACTCAGGAAGTGTACAAACTGTATCTGGCTCATGATGTATATTGTATATCATCCACCCATTCTTTCTGGCTTTGTCCTTTCTCATTGCTCTCAAATAAATAAGTGAAAATAACTAGAGAAGCAATAATTGGTAGTATAGGTTCACCCAATT
>OMKZ01006715.1:15685-36976 GCA_900302535.1 Neoniphon sammara | reverse complement strand
CTTGAGGTTATTTAAAAAAAAAAAAAAAAAAAAAAAAAGTTTGGTGTGGTGTAGTTTTTTTCCTTTTTATGATTCACTATATAACTTTTAGTTTGTCATTCTTTTATCTGGTCCTCCTGCCATTTTAGAGATAACATTTGGAAATATGCAGTTTAACGTGTAGGCTACAATAAAGGAACTTTTGGCTGATAAATTAATTAAAATATCAATTACATGCCTGTTGCACATTTTCTCTGAGCTGTATGCTGTTTAAAATAAAACAATAGCTACATTTATTATCATTATTATTATTATAATCATTATTATTGTTGTTATTCTTCTTCTTCTTCTTCTTCTTATTATTAACATTAGTACATCTATTACGGGGTCAGTTTTATTTTATATGTATTTATGGGGAATTTATTCCTTGTATTTTAGTCTAAGTGAGGCTTTTGTACTTATATTCTGTATATTTTGTGAATGTTATGCTGGCATCTTCTGCAGACTGAAACTTCCCAACAAATCTTCCCAACAAACTGGTGAAAGCCAGTATTAAACAGCGGGCAGGGACCTAAACACCCTCTACTTGCTCTTCTATGAGAGGGAAATGTCCATGTGGACATTACACTCAATGCAACAATGCAAAACCCATGACTTTAGACATAGGAGAGGATGATTCCTTATCAGAGGCTTTGTGGCATGTGACACTAAAATGTAGGTTAACTTACACGCTAAGATATCCATGTGATATGATTTATGCAGCAAGGCTAGGTACCACATATAGCCTCAAGCAATAAATCCACGTGAACATTAACTATTCAGTAACTAACCCTAACCCATTTGACCTACCTCCTTTAACATCTGTCCCCATCATATTTCACTTTACGTTTTCAGGGCGTCAGAAAAAAAATTACTTATGATGAGGAAGACTATCTATTATAGATTGTAGCACTCAGTTGCTTTGAATACACGCGTCACGTTGTTACATCCTTTGAATGAGAATTTTGACATAAATATTACAAGACAGCCTACAGCCTGGCTTCTGCCCAGTATTTGTACCGGTAACACCTATGTGGAAATATGAACTACTTCCTGTATGTGTTTTTGTCTCTATGTAAACACACCTAAACATGCTACAAAAGTAAAGCTATAAAAGTTTAACTGGGAAAACACTGAAAAAATAGCAGACTAGATCTAGTCCTATATGTTGGTGTGATGGACAACATAGCCTATAATTAGGCTGTTTGAGGCGGTTCTTTTCTAGCCAATACTTACCTACACATTTGCATTTGTAGGTCATGCAGGACCAAAAGCTTTAAAATGAAATGAATTTATGTTTGCTTCTAATAAGTGGGCAAATAAAGTGTTTACCTTTAATATCACTTCCTTTTCCTCCAGCAGCTTTTCTGAGTCTTTCTATGTGAGCGATGGCTTTCCTATAGTAGTCTGGCTGTGCCTCCTTGCCGTACCCAGGTGACGCCCCCCATTTCCGACCAAAAGCGCTTAAAAACGCTGCGAGCGGTGCATTCATGACATAACTCGGAGGCAGGAGCTTTCGAGGAGCACCTGAAGGCATCATTTTTGACACGGGCTCGGTGTAACCGGGAGGTGGGAGGAGGGTTTGTGACAGCTAGCGGGGACACGCCCGCCGTGACAGCAGCGGGCTGTGTGGCTACACCGTGCACCGTCTCCTCAGCGGTGACTGCCTGAACTGTCGTGCAGCCTCTGCTAGTTTTTGACGGAATAACTTCTCATACAACTAAATGAACCGCTTGCCTGTTCTGCCCCAGACGGCTGTGGCTTTCCGCGTCAGTGCAACAACAGAGATGTAAAGCAAGTTGCACTACCGCATCTTCCTCTTGATATGCTTCTGACATAACGAGGAGCCACGAAGTGACAGAGGTATTTCGGTATTCTTTAGCGACTTGTTTATGTTAGTGGGCCGCTGTACGCTCTTCAAACATTGTATCATCCTCAATAAATAACACAGGCACGGCGCTAGTAGCCCTGTCAGCGGCGACAACCAGTCGTTATGCTGCAACTAAGTCGCCCTCTCTTATTTTAGCTGAAACAACGTTAGATGATACGGCTTGTTGAAACTGTTCGAGTCTGTATTCCAGTCGAGTGAAAAGCCCAACTGCAGGTTCACGAGCCTGCACGCGTTAATTGAAGGCAAGGCAGGCGGATGCACATCAGTAACTCAGGAAGGAGCCAACTTTGAACGTTTGTTTTAGCAATCAAATGTAATAAGCCTAGTTTTAACCCTGGACCTTAGGCTATTTGTAAGGCAACTAATAGCCTTAGCATAGATGCATAAGAGACAGCTTAGAATTATTTATCATGCATTACAGTAGAATAACAAAAGACCAATGATGTATTCAGTTAATCTAATTCATGGGCCGTCAGTGCAAGCCTACTACTGGCTAACGGGGGAGATAATGCTCATGTGGACCACGTGACACCTGAAAAGAGTTAACATGATCCAGCAGGTGCTGTCACAGGTCACCTGTGATGTAGAGATACCAGCTTCTGTAGGCTTCATGCCTGCTCATAAGCCTGTTCAGTGTGCTGCAGCATTAAGATGCTTCGTAAAAGGTCCTTCAGGACATGCATTTATGAGGCGGCTCATCTCAGCTGAAGGAACAAGCAATTGACCTCATAACTTATTGATAACTTGAGAATGGGGAATGAAGTGGCTCAGAGCTAAGCATCACCACGCTGCTGAATTCAGTGAGATCGTTTTTGATCTGTCCTTCGCACGAGGTGACTTCTGTGTTATTGCTTTGTCTGTGCTTTTCTGCCCGTCTCTGGGGATTTTAAAAACACTCTTTTCACTGTGCACTCTGCTACAGATATGATGAAATAAAACTTTCTAAAGAAAGCTAAATAAGCCAGGCTCTGTTGTGAGGTATCTTTCCCATCATTCTAGCCATTCATCATTTCACCACAGCTGAAAGGATCCAAGGCATGCATCATGAATAAAGTGAAGAGGCCTTGCATTTTTTTTTTTGAATAGATAAAAGTTAATGGTTGTGTTTTACTGGAAGTTGCACACAAGGTTCCACACAAACACTATCAGGCCTACCTACATGGCACTGAAGATCATAGTGCCTCTTGCTTCTTCTTGTACTTTCTTATTTGTTTATTCGGTGTACAATGTGAGAATTTATTCGTCCCTGTAGCGAAATTCTGTTTTTGCTTTTCCACCTTCACAAGAAGGTCAGAGGTCAGAGTCAGCTGCAGCACACTCCCCAGAGCTGGCAGGAATTCAGGCTCTTGTTCAAGCACACTTCAGCAGGGCTGGTTCATTTCTTGAAGTCGTGTCCTCTGTTTTCACTACTCTGTCTCCACTGCTCCACCCTGCTGCTCCAACAATCACCAGGATTGAAGGTTTTACAATTATATTCATAAAGAGTGTCTTAGATCTCCTTTTTTTGGCTCGCCAAAGCCATAACAAAAACAAATTTTGTTCTGTTTCGTATTACATTTATAGCCTAAATGCTGCAGCACTATTTAATCATCATTACGATGATCTGGTATGGATTTTGAAGTTCAAGGAAAATCATGTGGTTTGTGTTCATTTGTTAGTTGATAAATATGGTGCTATGTGACCTTGAATTACTAGTAATGGGAGTATTTTAGTTGTGGTTGTTAATATTGTAGTTGTGTATGTGCATGTGAATGATACATGTTAATGCACACACATACATATGTATTACCAAGAAATGTGTAACTTGGGCAATATTCAGAAGTTTTATATTGCAATGTTGTAATGTCAAATAGAGTGACCCCCTAAAAAACATTTTTTGTTTATTATAAATTCTTCTAAATCTCCTAAATGAAATGTTTTATGTACATAAATTGCTCATTAATCAAATTTGTGTGTAATCAAAATTACCTATGCACACAATTACTGTTACTCTGTGCATCTGGTCAACTGTTACATAGTTAATTCACATAAAGGGGGGTGTAACCAGTATTATAGAAAATATTACATATGGCTGCACATATTGCGATATTCAAAATTATTGGATATCCGCTCAAGCTTAGTGTTCACTACAACCAGTATTATTTAATTAGTTTTTAATTCCGCACCTCAGAGGCAACCTAGAGTATAGGGGATATACACAGTTTTGTTATAGTGTGTGCTTTATGAAGGATGGATGGTGTGACAACATGTCACGGAATCTTTGCACACAGTATACATTGCTGCAACTGTTAAAATCATCCCCGTCTTCCTCCCTTCTCTAAGGCAGTGCAGAGGAAGATGGAGGTCCAGGGTGGCGTTCAGCAGCCGGAGCCCCTCCCTCTGGGCTCTCCTCGGTCGGGGGCCAATCAGCAGAGTGAATCGGAAGACAGGCAGATGGACGCCAGTGCCAGGCCTTCCACTGACAACCACAGTAAGGACACTCCGCCAGCCAGCCAGAAAGATGACAAAAAAGTAAGTGTCAGACTCCCGCTGCTGCACATTCACCACTGCTGTGCAAATATGAAGTATACCTACGTGTTTGGGTGTACCTCTGTATGTGTTTGATCAGCGGTGGTGGGATCCTCCCTGTCTAGCGTGCTGTTGTGGGTAATACATCCTCTGCTCTCAGAGAGTGAGACTCATTCTCCTCACTGTTTCTGTCTTGTTGAGAGCTGAAAGTTGCAAAGCTGTTTGCACGCTTTGTGTTGCTTTGTGATGTGTTGCTTATGGCATTCAGAAGCATTTATAATTGCAGGGAAGTGAATGTGATCCAATGCTGGTAGGACCTGTTAGCTCGCCAGCGTTCGTCATTGTAAGAAAAAGTGAAACTCAGTGGGTGCCTTTGGTCTTTGTCTTTAGTGGTTTCAGAGGAAGTATGTAATGTGTTATGTTGCCATGAGAACAGTTTGATACACATTCTGCAGACCGCAGCTATGATCTGTACATCCAAATCTGTTTATGATTACATGCAGGCCTAACTGGCTCGTGCAGTCTCCATGTGTGAGTGCAGGTTCTCAAACATATCCACCCCCTGTCATCTTGGCGCCCTCCACTCATCCAGAGTGACAGTAAAATCCTCGCTGGCTCTGCTCCATCTCAAGGACGTCAATCATGGTTCTCTGGCAGGAGGCTGAACCTCTTTCCGTCAATCACCCTGAGAGGCTCTATAGGCCTTGGAGCAGAACAGAGATAGTGCCAGAGTAAACACAACAGATAGACTAAAACATACAGTAGATGACTGGGCTGACTGCTACTGGCAGCTCTGAATGGGACGCTTGTCACGGCATGCTGTATCGATTTTTGATCGCTTTGAGCAGACTTTGAGCAGACAGTAATTGACATTTTCCTTTAGGGTCTTCATCTTGGTGAGGTGAAAGGGCTTCTCAGAACAGTGTTTAGACTTCAAGTCATAAAAACTCCCCTGAAACTGTGAATTTATGTAATTGTTTTAGGTGTTAACTTGTCTAGGCAGCATGCCTCATTCACTTGTAAGGGAAATGCATGCTTATATACTGCAATAATGTACAGTACTTCTTTACTAATTTGTTGCTCAATCTTGGGGAACAAATAGGGTTGTAATGTATGACAGTCTTATGGTATCTGAGTGAAGATGAATTTTTCTACCTGACGGCATTGATTTCTCCAACGCCTAAGCCTCGCAAAAGGTTAGGTACACAGTATTTATGTGCTCTTGTCTTTCTCTTTCTCTGTTTGTTGTTGCTGTAATATGAAGCAATGAGGCATTAAGGTCTTAGCGCCTGTGAATTTAGAGAGCAGAGTTTTTCTAACTAGCTCACAGCAGCAACATCAAACACTTGTTTCTTGCTTCACAGTCGGTAGCCCCAAGTATCAAGCACCACCCTTAAATGGGCAGCAAGGCCATCGCCCCTGTCCGTAGACCTGTGTGTTTGTGTCTGTGTGTGCATGCTGGGACGCACTTGTATTTTTGAGTTCTTGGTTGGTTAATTCAGTGGAGGAGGCGACAGCAACACCCTGCAGCAATTTACTCAAGGTGGGCCTGGGGTTTGCGTGCCTCTCTCGCTGCCTGACCAACCGGTTGGCAGGCTGGCAACTGCTGCTGTGGTGTCATCGATTAGTTTGGAGAGTTTATTCATCAAGATGTCATTGGTGGAAGTGGACCAGTGTTTTTGTCCTTGTTAAAGGGCACTTGCCTCTGAACTGCCCTCTTGATTATTAGTGGTGTATCATAGAGAGTGAAGTGGCAGAGTCTGACTCCCAGGCTCAGGCACGCAACAGCAGCTGTGGCGTACAGGGGTGTCTACAGTGCAGTCAGCCGTGGCTTAGAGGTTAAAGGAAGTAGGCTTGTTAAAAGAACATTTTTGGTTTGAACCCACAGACTGGCCTTAGTATCTGAAAACCCAGATCTGGATAAGGAGAGATAATATTTAATGCTCTTTTTTCTCTTTCAGTAATTACAAGCAGCAAAAGACTCCCAGAAACAGAAAATACTGTTAGACCCTAGTTTGTACCAGATTCACACCTTAGATCCCAACTCTCGCTGATATAGTGTTGCACTGAAAAGGGGGTGCATCAAATTATCATCAAAGGTATGTAAGCTGCTCACGTGACCTGATCCAGTTGGGCCTGGCAGTTCCGGCTCTGGACCTGAGTCAAACTTTCTCCCTGTGATCACAGCACTCCCTGAGGGAAGAGAAAGACGTGCTGTAGCTTATTGTTGAAAAAGGGCAGAATTCCCTTCAGCTGCTCCTGGTTGAGATGTTCAGGTGCTAACAGTCGAGGCTCCGTGGTTGTGCTGGGTGGCTTCAGGTGTGAGTGTGTGTTAGTTTATGAAACAGACTAGTACACATTCTGAGGGTAAAGCAGAGCTTGTATGTTTTCCCCTGGGTAAATTTTTATTTGTTTTAATTGTGTTTTTATAACTGAATTTATACCATCATAACCAGTGTCGTTAGCACACTGCTGTACCACAGCTGGAGTCTAATATTGTCTGTCTGTCTATTGAGTAGAATTTATGTCTATAGATGTGTAAGTTTCTCCACCTTGGAGAAATGGAAGAAATTATGTAACCAGTTATGTAGATATTAAGTTCATTTAGAGCGTTCAGTTCATTCTTTTGTAAACATAATTGATTTGATCGAACATCTTGTCTCACTCTGTGTTAGTCGAAAAAAGGGTATTTTGCCCAAAACGTTGGAGTATTCCTTTAAGGCACAGACAGTGCTACTAAATGTTGTCATGATACTAGAATTTTGACTTTGATGCTGATATCAGGTTTAGTATCATGAAACTCAATACCAAACAATACCATGACAAAATGTCTGACAGCAGGAGCACGGCTCGCCATCTTAGATTTTTTTTTGCTGTTTCCCATGCTCCCATGTGCTAGGTGGGTGTGTTTGGTCGGTCTACCAGAGTGTCCTGGTAAAGCAGGGCTAAGCCTGATACTCATTGACTTGTTATTGGTGCTATCAGTTCTTGTAATAGTGCTAATTAAGTTTGTTACAGGGTTTGTCTATGCTCGAGTGCACATACTGTACCACAAGGAAAAAGTCACAAGTTTGATCCTTGAAACAGCCATGTGTCCTGTTGAAGGGTCCTCGAGCAAAACACTGAACCGCATTGTAAATTGCTCTGGATAAGAGCATTAGCTGAAATGCCCTAATTATAAAAAAAGCCTTGGCTTGCTGTTCAAGGCTTGAGCAGAGGTTTCAAAACTGACCCTCAGCTTTAACCCCAACATGGCCCCTGACACCGGCGTTGAACCATCAAGAGAGCCTCGGCACAACGGAGGCTGATGACCTCTAAACCACCCCGAGGGTTTATATTCAGTTGCATCTCTGTCCGTGGCGGCATTAGTTTGTGCTCATTATTCTGCGATTAGCTTTGTTGAAATCTCACCGAGCATCGGCCCGACCACCACGCGCTGCTGAGCTGCAGTGCTGATTTGAAATATTGCTCTAATTGGTGTCATAACAGCCTACTGACCTTTAACTCATTAACAGCACAGGAAGCAGAAAGACCCCGGCAAGCGCAGAGCTGAAGACCACACATAGGAGTTAGCTTGCTGATTCTGCAGATTTTATAATTGTCCTCTGTTTTAAGTTTGTGTGTGTGTGTGTGTGTGTGTGTGTGTGTGTGTGTGCGTGTTTTTGTGCTCATGCGCAGTAATGTTTCTATTTTCCCACCGACAGAATTTACTTCATTTCTCATATGTATGTAAAACAGAGTGATGTATTCCGAGCAGTGGTAATTTGTGTTTTCTTTCCATTAGGAATGACTCATTTGGGATCGCGCTTTTAGGCGTGGAGTGGAATAGTTGCACCAATGCTTATTGCTGTTGTATTTGATTACACAAATGAGAAACATCATTCAGGAACAGAGGATGCATATTATATCAAATTGCTCTGTACGGAGATTTTGTGTGCACTTCCAAATGAACAATCAGGAAATTAAAAATTGTGCTTTATAGATGTTATTGAACCAGCGTTTGATTGAATTTGGATTTTTTGCATGTTCGTTAGCCAGTGAAATCAACTTGTCTGAGCTGAAGTTTGACAGGCGCAGCTTTTTTGACCTTGTGATGACTTGTTGTCCAGATGCTCTTTGAGCGTTTGCCTAATGGTTTTTCACTCATCATGACTTTTAAGGTAACTAGAAAAGCAGATGGCTTCTCACCTTGCTGTGCAATTTGGCTTCAACTGTAGTGTGACAGGTGGGGCCGTCATTCACTCTTTCTATTACTTTTTTCTACTAAAACACATTAGTCATGCTTGTTACCTGAGGAAGAAACTCGCTCTGCAACAGGTCAGGAGTTTAACCCCTTGAGCTTCGATTTTCTGCTTCAAAGTTAGAAAAAATCATTTTCTTCCACATTTTACGACAATGTCACGTACATATTTGGTATCTGCTGGTTGCAGCACTTCACTGATGCTACATCATGCCCATATTGAGTGAAAGTTCAAACCAAAAATACCATTTTTTATGGCTGCACCGTTATATCAAATATCTAGATGTCGTGTGCATCATTTTATGCACATTTCCCTGTAATTCAGCAGGACATATTTGGTATATTTGGAAAGTTTGGGATCTCCCCTAGAATTAAAAGTTATGTGGGTTTGAATGAAGCTCGGCCGTGCAACAATGATAAACCCACCTGTGGCAGCAGCTGAGCTGTAGAGGTTAAGTATTGAAGGGTTAGCTGCTGGTCAGAACTTAATTTTGTCACCCAGTGTCATTTACTCCATTTATATCAACCACCTATTTTAGCTGTAAGTTGCACAAAACTTGAATAAAGATGTCACATACTGTAAAATGTGGGTAAAATGTGTTAAAGGGAAAGTTATTCTGTCTTCCCTATCAGCGCAGCTGGAGTGAGCAGAATGTAGAGAGTTGAGGTAAATATGGACAGACAACCTGAGCACCACCTCCGCAACCCCCCTCCTTTATGACTCTACAGATTACCTCGCTGGTAGCTAGCGGGGCCCAGATAATTACCTTGTGTTATTTCTCCTCCCACACTTTGCTTTTGAAGTCGCGGCTGCCTGGCTGCCTAGCTGCCTCAGCTCTAATAGCATCCCTGCATGCCATCGATCCCACAACCCTCCTCCGGATATGAATGGGATGGGGAGTGAGGGATGGGGGGGTTGATGGGTTGTGGGGGGGAGCAGCCCAGGACTCTGCCCCAAGCCTCTGCAGCCTTCCCAAAGCACAAGATAATCAATATGGCTGCATGCCCGATCATGGAAACAGCACAATGCTTAAATTACTGTAATATGGACATTAAACTGCAAATTACAATGTGCTCTTTGCAAGGCGATGAATTGCACTTTTATAACAACTGGTGCCATGTGAAATACATTTAGACATGCCAATGATTGCCTATTTTTCCCCCCAAGTAAATTGAACCGGCAATAACCAACTGATTTCCTGTGCTTAGCTGGAATGTGCAGCAAGGTATGTACAGTTGTGAACCACCGCAACAGAATGGACCTTTAAAAAAAAAAAAAAAAAGCCAAACTATCCCATTCTGTTAAGAAAATGAATGACTTCTCCACTCGGCTGTATCAGGGAAGCAAAACAAATTGGGGCCAGAATTGTAGCTTTAATAGTTTCATATCCACGGTGATATGTTCATTCTTTGAAGGCACAAATATTCACTGCTACGCTGCCAGACTGTTTCAAGGGAAATGCCTTTGGAGGTGGTTGCTTTGCAGAGAGGTGAAATATAACTTGAGCGTGAAGGGAGACAAGACAGAGGACCGCAGGCATAATACATCTGCATCTGTATAGCTTGTGTGATAATCTTTTTACTCTAATACTACCCTGAGTTATAGTGCTGTAGAAGCTCTTTTTATTAAATTACAATCAGGCATCACTGGGCTCAACAAGTTAACAAACACGACGCATGACTAAAAAGTTCTAAATAAAACTAAAAAGAGACGTCACTTAAAAGCAAGCGCTTGACAGAAACTGATTCAAAAAGTAATTTGTCATACTCTTGGACAGTCGATAAAGTTTTCTGCTTTGTTAGAACTTGTACCTGTCTGCACACGATGTGTGTAACAGCTAGCATGAATGTGCTGTGTTCAAGTGGAGCAGATGCACTCTCCCAAGAGTGTCCAGAGCTGGAGGTAATTGGGTTAGCTCCTGGTTTGCTGGCTGTAGTCAAGCCTTAGTCCATGATCGCCTGTATTAGGGACGGATGATCATTAGCGAGGAGTTAAAAGGGCATCACAAATTACTTTTAGAACCCTTTGCTCTATTTGTGGTCGCTGGATGGATGCCTAACTTTGGCTTGGCCGGCCCATATGGATCAATGGAGCCAGTAGCAGTATGCATTCATGGAGACGGAACATCTGCATTTGTACAGTATGTAATAATAAAGATTTCACACTGTATTTATATAGCTTTTTTCAGAAATATTTACAAAGTGCTTAAGTCACAACAATAGTAGATGTAGATTGCACATGGATAATCAGCTTAACTTGTGTGCTATTCAATGCATTTTGAGATTCAGGTGTGCTATTTGTAGAGGTTTTATTTCTGTTCCTACCAGCTATTTTAGTGCATTGACTCTTTAATCTGTCAAACAAAAGTAGAAATCTTGATCAAGCACGTCAGATATGCATCTTGCAGTCATGTATCAAGACACAACCTCTTTTAGTGGTTCTCTTTATCTCTCATCAACGTGTTTTACTCCGCTGTTCAAAACATACTGTAAGTAGAAACATAGACGGCACACGGACACTCGTGCGCGTGCGCGCGCACACACACACACACACACACACACAGACTTGCACACTCACACACCGACACACTGCCAGCAGATCACAGGGACCTTATTAGCTGCTGTCACAACACATTTATCCCTCATCTGTTTCTGGGAGCCGTCGTGAGCAAAAGGTTGCTCTCCGCTGCAAAGTGGCAAAGTGGGCTCCTCATAGTGTTTTTCATTCTCTCTAATGGAGAGCGATGGCATGGGCGCGGGCCACCCCTATCTGTAGCCCTGTCCAAACCAGGGTGATTTCTGCCCTAAAATAGCCCTGCTGTCAGCTTGCCTTAGTTGCTGGGCCCGCTGAGAGCCAGTTAAGGGGATCAGTGCTCGCTGGAGTGTGTGGCTCAGTGGTAAGACATGGTGCTGGTGACACGTTGCTTTGATGAGATCACCGACCGCTCCTAATCCCCCCTCCGACACAATTGACCTAACGGGCTCATTGGATTCAGCGAAGTCACCTGTCGCGACTCCAGTCCAGCCAGATCTCAACATCCCGTTGGCCCCTATAGCCACAAATGGCATATAAACGGCATACTGTACACAGTCCAAGTTGTTGGTTGAATGGTGTTTAGGGCCACTGACAAAGATCACATCATAGTTTATTTCCTGAACATTGTAATTGCAGTATATTTTAGGATACATAGAGCAGAATCTTTTTTCTCAGGTTTTCTAAAGTAATTTCTAACTAGATAAGAGGGGAAAAAATGCTACTGCTATTGTTTAGCATTTGGTCTGTTCAAAATGAAATATTTGTCTGATGTGCAACTTGATTTGTAGGCCTGGGATTCGGCACAGCATGAGAAGACTCGGTTTAAGAGGCCATCTGGAAAAGCCTTCGCCGCGATTTAAAAAAGAATGCAGCCTCTTGCATTTTCAGTTTTCTTTTTCAATTAATTGTGCATCCCATGTGTGTGTGTGCGTGTGTGCTTGTGTGCGTGTGTGTTTAGGTGTTTGTGTCTGACTCAGTGTCAAGCCTTGGATCTGTTCACTCTCTCACTTTGTGATGACTTGGCAGCAAATTAAAGGTCAGGGAAGACTTGCACAGAATATTAGTGTGAGTGCCAGATGAGCTAGAATAGCAATACCCTATACTGGTTTTATAGAGCGGATTTCTTATTTCATGGAAAGAGTTTTAAACCCTGCCAGCAAGTATGTTAAACATTCTCATTTCTGGCTGCAGACCTCGCTATCATGCTGATGTGGCTTTCAGAATCATAAAAACATTATATACAACATGTGCAATGGATGATTGTCAGTGCTGGAGGTATAGAGACATTATGTGCAACCTGGCAAACACTGGCCCAGAAGGAATGTTAATGGATTACATGTTTTACTAACCCCAATATGTAGCCTGTTTGCTGCTTGTTTTGCATCATAAAGGGGACCTTATTAACCATTAGGTCCACGTACTGCATGAGGCCTACAGCCATTTCTCTGAGTCGTACCATATATTTCAGCCTCTGCAGATTCTCCACATTTCCTTCTCATTTTGTAAGAGCCATTTGTGTGTGTCCATGGCCATGTCGCTTGTATTAGAAACCATTAGATATATATATTGTCCCAGCATAGAAAAAAAATGAGACTGATCCTCTAAATCTTCATGCAGATAAAGCCTTTTTGTATTCATCAAAATGGAAGGCTGAAGTACGAACCAGGCATGCCAGCATCTAAAATATGGAAGGAATGAGGGTGTGAGTTTTTGCAACCTGCGCCGCACATGCCTATTGTTTGAGGAGGAATACCTGCAGATAAGGAAACAGGTAGGAGGAGATTCAGAGTGAGAAGGGTGATGTGGAGAAGGAAGGCACACAAGGGGAAGTGTGATTTGACCACTTTGATTTAAAAAAGTAATGTTGGTATTTCTCTTTTTCCAATGAAGAAATCGCCAAAGCTTTTCATACTTTATAGTCAATTCAACCACCAGGCAAGGCAGTATGCGAACACATCGCTTCGGTAGACCTGTTGCCCATCGGAACATTTTTGACATAGCAGTTTATAATTTATTCTGTGGTCAGGCCCAGCTGTGACGAATCTGCCTGCCCCTTCGCTCACCGCAGCACATGACCCTGTGTCATGACCACCCAGCTGCAGATCCAGATCTGCTGTCACGGCCCTGAACAAACAGCTTCAATAACATCACGGGCTACGTTTTGCTTAATTGCCTTTGTATGGAGCCAACATGTCTGCAACATGTGAATGATAATTGTTCTTTATTGTTTTCTGTGTTCCTGCATGACATTCTTTAGTGTTACAAGTGCGGAATATGAAAGCAAATTATCTCTTGAGGACAATAAAGTATCCATCTTAAAGTTATTTTTAGGCCTTTGTAAGTGTGGTTTTACAACTTCATTCAATCAAACTTTACAATCCGCGTCTTTATATTTTGCCAAATACCATAATACATATATAACTCAATTAATAGCCTTGATGCTGTTTTTCTGAGGACAAACTAGATGATAATAGGAAGTGCAGAACAGATGAAAAAGATTTGAAAATGAATGTACTGGAGGAAGGAAAAGAAAAGGAAACTGCTTTTGGTCTATTTTCATATTCGGCATCCTATTTAACTGCCTTTACTTTTGATTTGCGTACAAAAATATACTGTTTTGTTCCTTCCACTTGACGCCTGGTCTCAGGCTCAAGCCTCAGAAAATGCCGAAATTGCGAGTAAATCGGGTGCAGAATTGGAAACAGCTGCCAGTGCTGCACATGGTAATGGTTTGGACCCTCCGTAGTAGATGCGGGCCATGGTGTCACCCCATTCAGGGCTTATTCCCCATGAAATTGTTGTGTTTATATTTGTGATTGTTCATAGAGTGTGTGTACATGTGTATCAGTGCGCACTCTTTCTACTCAGCTTTGATAAACACGCCCAAGAAGAAAATATAACCTCATATGACGTGATAATTTTATCTTTTTACTAATATTGTGATAATTAACCATGGTGTCGTCACTGTAAGCGCTAGATTGGCTTTTCCAGGACATCTCGGAGACCAGAGCACTCACATGGGAGAATGACCTCAGCTCTGTTCTGTCTGCACTGACAGATGCTACAGTGTTTAGTTGTGACACATGCACTCAAATATTTCCATTTGGACAATCTGTTTCCACTCGGAAATGTCGTATGATTAATTATAATCAAGTCCTCTTTGCATCAATATTTTCCACTGTTTAGATGAGACTTGGCTTGCAATCTCCATAACATCTTGAGGAAGCAATAAGAGCAGTGTGAGATCGTGTTTTTTTTTTTTTGTTTTTGTTTTTTTGTTTTCATGTTCACCGCTTTTGTGTTGCAGTGAAAATTTCACACCACTCAATATGACTTCAAAGAAATGAAAATCTAAAATAGAAACCAGAAACCAGAAACTTGTAACTTATTAAATCTGCTTGGTAATATTTCTTTTGTGCCGGAGAAATGTGCACTTAGCCTCTCGTACACAACAGTTAAAACATTTTTACAGGGTGTAATGATAGGAAACACATGACCGCAGCTTAACTGTGAGGTGTTGGTGGTGAGAGTTGGTGAGATATTAATTGGTTTCACTTGTAATGACAAGGACCAGAGCCTAAATGAATGTGCATAAATTAAAACACAAAGTGTGTGTGCTGACATTGTTATAGGGGGTTTCATTTGGTGATGTATTCACAACACTGATCCCAGATTAAGAAGACCTCATTTATAAAAATGTTCCTTTAGTTTTAGTAACTGTGCTGTTGGTTTTTCATTGAGTTTGAAGCCATCTGTGTGGCAGAATATGTTTGTGGGTACAAGAAGCTGCACTGTAGATTTTAATTTCACTCTACATTTCATGGTACAATCAAGAAAAACAAAAGAAAATCATTAATATTACATACATCAATAGGATAAAATTAGTCCCAACTTTTGATGCAGATGAAGACAATCATTTTTTTTTAATTTAAAAAGTGATAAAATTAGACATGAAACATTTTCAGGAATATTATTTTATCTTAACCCTATCAGGACCATGTGATTCAATGGGATAAACATTAATCATTTAGCATGGGATTTTGCACAGATGAAAAATATTGCTGTCATTATTCATATTGCAAAAACAAACTTATGACTGTTATATTATTGATTTCAACCATATTGCCCAGTCCCAGCATCAAGTTTAGTTAATGGCTTTTGTCCATTTAGTTTAAGCCTATCTAGGCTATTTAGTTACAATCACATTTGTGCATAAGTACATTTTATTTTAACTTTTACAGTACTCCCAAACACTTGAAGTTCACTGATTTTAAGGACCTTAAAGATGCTATATGACATGTTGGTTGTATTTCATTCACGCTGTATTATGTTTATCCATTTTAAAGATTCGGCAGCAGTAATACACATGCCGTTTTCTGGATGAGAGTAAAAATGCAAACAAACCAAGCCTTACCTTAGCCTTAGGATATATTTAATTAAATTACCTCACATCAACCTCATGCCCCCGGTTTCCTATACACCAGATGTAAAGCCATTTTCACTACCAAATAAAGGCTTTCCATATCCCATAAACCAAGCCGTCACAATGGGTAGTCCAGGTTCTGATCCCACACAAGCTTAAACACACAATTGAAGCCCAGGCCAAGCCTGGTACATCTGTACATCTGCTGTGGTTATAAACAAAGAGCCGAACACCAGGCTGGATGGATGGCTGGCTGGTTGGCTGCCTTGCTCACCAGGGCATCATTAGGGCACCCCACCAGCACTGTGATAATAAGAGCAAACACCTCCATTACCTTCCCTGGAGCTTGTAATATATATATTCACACCTTGTTAGACTGTGTGACCAACCCTATTAGCGGCACAAGTTAGACTGCGCCTGCCCGCTCATTAGCACCGCCAATGGAGATGTAAGACAGCCATTACTGGGGTAGATGATGGTAAAATACGGTTCTAGCTTTTAACTGATTGTGGAAATAAAAAAGGGAAACTAGGTACTGTATCATGCTGTGCTTTACTGTGGTTGTCTAAAAAAGATGATATTGCCATTTCAAAAGCTGTTAACAAAGGCTGGCTGTGTGCAAACACATGGGTCAGCCAGCTCTACCCTGTGATGGTGTGAAAATGAAACAGTAATGGAGGGTTCCATCACCATTACTAATTACTGAATGACAGTTGGTGTGTGTGTGTGTGTGTGCGCGTGCGTGCGTGTGTGTGTGTGCGTGTGTGTTTGTGTGTGTGTGTGTGTGTGTGCGCGCGCGCATACGTGCGTACATGTGCGTGTGAGTGCGCATGTGCCTGTGTGTGATAGGCCTAATTAGGTAAACTCCCATTACACTTAACAGTGCATTACTGCTGCTCTTTTGTAAAGGCTATAATTAGAGTGCTGCAGAGAGTGAGTGGTAATTAAGTTATTTCTCAAGTATTATTAGTCAGCTTGTTATATGAGCCAATTGTATTGAAAAGGATAGAATACATATTTGACTTTGTGCCAGTGCTTTGTTAACTTTATAGATATTAAAGCAAAGAGCTATTACATAGTGCATGATTAGAGTATATGGCAATATGTCTCTAATCCTCTTCTCAAGGGATTTCTGTCTGATAAAATTAAAATATCACAATAGACAATTTCAGCCTGCAAAATTGCAAAAGGCTTGTGCTAGCTGGCAAAGAGAAATAGATAACACGTTTGCACGCGCGCACACACACACACACACACACACACACACACACACATACAGACACAGACACACGCAGATATCTTGTCTCTGACTCTCGGCCTGACTTGGCATTTTTGTGTATGTGTCATCAGATGCCTGCAGTAGCAGCAGCGTGAGCCCCAGATCCTCTGACTAATCCAGATTGCCTTCTAATCCTGACCATGCTCTCTTCTTCCTGTCATTGACTCCATTACTCTTCCACGGTTTCTTTGCAGATGTGTTTCTCAGTAGCCCCTCTTGCACTCCCTTTTCTCCTGCGTGGGACTGTACTGACCACAGGAGTCATGCAGTATGGATATTTCCTTTTCCTCACTCCTTCCATCTATACGCTGCACTCCAGTAGTTGCAGGGTAAAGCTGTTTAACTAGCGATAATAACAGTCTCATTACTTTTTAACATTGCCATTAGGGTTAGACTGATTTATCTGTTTACCAAGATATTGAGCTTTGGTCAATTTTTTTTCTAATCTGTGTTGGGATGTCCATGTCTTCCCTTTCTAATATGAAAGAGCTTATACTCCAGCCTTTTTTTAATCAGATTTTTTCCAAAAGTTCAATTTATAAGAGATTTACTGTAGTAATGGTTTTCTTGTTTATTTTTTTTTGCATAGCAATTTTCAAATTTGAAAATACATAATATCAGCACCAAACATCGGCACCAAATATGGACTTTTTGCATTTCAGTAAAAGCAAATACAGGAATCTGTGAGTCTTAAAAATTGCACATTGGTTGAATCCTAACTGCAAATTCTCACCATTTTGCATCGGACACAACCAAATGTATAGAAACTGTTAACATCATGACAGGCTAACAAAAACACAAAAGAGATGTTTAGATTTGCTTTCTGGGCAGTCTTTGATGTTGTGTAGACCCATGTATGAGCGCATATTTTTTCCTGCTTTGCTTTTCCACGTCTCTGTATGTATCTGTCACCTTCACCTCTTGTCTCCCTGAGCCTCAGGATTTAAATAAGACCCATAATGATGTTAATCACTGTCTTACGAGCCCCTAACAGGCCTTGAAGGAGAAAGAGAGCAGAGAATGGGTCACTGGCACATTGGCACAGGGCTGGCAAATCCCATCGGCGGGGTGGGGTAGATTGAGAGCAAGGACTGTTCTGCCATGCGAGCTGGAGCAGCCCTCTTGAATGGGCCTATTTTTAGCACTGGGGGTGGTTGTATTGGATGGATAGATGACTCTTTGTTGCATCCAATTCTCTTTGGCTCTTTCCATTTATGTCGTATTGGACCTCTCTCAGCCTGGTTATTTTAAATAACACCCGCGCCATTTTAAATTGCTGGATCATTGTGCTATTGTGTTACAGAGATGACTTGCTAGTCATGGGTTGCAAAGATACTAGCAAATTGTATTCGCAAATGATTTCAAGTATTAAATTGCCTTCAGGTGCTCAAACATTGGATGTGGGAAGTGCTTGGTGTTTTCTTTTTTTTTTTTTCTTAATGGGTTTTTCAATGGGTTAAACCACCGATCTGGAACTGAGAAACTGTAAAAACACTGTTTTCAGGTCTGTAAAGGGTAGATGGGTTTTTCTGCCAAATACCAAATATCAAAAAGTTGCTTTCTTTCAAAAGCAACCATTTTTGCTGCCATGAAACTCGAGCATCATTGCTACTTCCGAGTTTCCTGTAATTGTAATTTTGATGGAGGCGATCATGTGCTGCTAGCTTGTAAATGCAGTAAATATTATTCCGACTTGGACTTGAAGGCATGGATGCCAGAAATGCCACATAAGACAAGGCAATGAGTGCTAAAAGAAAAGGAAAATATTTGAAAGCTAATTAGCTTTATTAGTCACATAGTAGCTTAACTGACACTATCTGAATATTCTTGATGTGGTAAACTGCACCCATCTGGTTCTCCAAGCAAGTTTAAAAAATAAAAAAACACCAATATCTATTTGCAAACACTGTTTGACAGGTCTGTAAAGGGTAGATGACCGACAGCTATCCATGAGTGACAGGCCAGCGCTGAGACTGAATCATGTTATGCATCTTAGTTGGAGTGCATGCTGTAGTGTTAAGAGATAGAGGAAATGGAGAGATAGAAATAACATTTTTTTTCTCCCTAGATGTAGGACCCAAAATGGATGTCGTGCCCAGGGTTAGCAAATCTCATTTACAAATTTCAGGCCGGGAAATATCCCTCCCTGCTCTTGTCTCTCCTCTCTCCCCTCCTCTCAAAATAAAAATAAGCCCTCTCATTCGGCATAGCCGCAGACCCAGAGGCTGTGTCACAGACATGCATGCATGGAAGCAGACACACACCATGTATACCTACAAACCAAACATACACAACGTCTCAGTCCCACTCTGCAGGCCTCCATGCAGATGTGGTGATCTCTGAACCCAGAATTGAAATTATTTTCATGCATATACTGTAGTCTTATATATATATATATATATACATTTGCGTTGCAGGTGTCATTTTTCATGACATCTTTTGAGTAGTAAATATGGACTGTACTGTTATTTTGATGTACTGTCACTTTGGTTTATATTTATTTAAGAATGGACAGTGCACATTAGTGAGCATTAGCACTTGGATGCACCATGTAAATGTGCCAGATTTAGCCATGCAGGCTAATTTTCATCTGTAGTCCCTGGTAAGGTTGCTGGTTTATAAAAATGTAAAGAAACATGCAAACCCTCATTAATAAGCACAGACAGATGAATCCTGGTCCTGCTCCTGTGGTTGCTTTTAGATGCCTTTGTTTTCATGGACTTTAATTTGCAGACGACCACCATCACCTTAAACACAGACATTACTCAATTTAATGATTTAAAACAATGGCAGTGTAAATAAAATTACTTCTTCAAAATACACTAATATGCTTATTTTTTACTCTTTTTATTTCTCTCTTACTTTTCAAGACACACTGGAAAATCACTGTATAAAGAAATAAATGTTTTCCCTCTGGCACCTTTGGAGGTAGGGTTATGTTTACTTATGATTGAGGTTCAGGTCTTGAAGTCACTTTGCTGGATCGTTTCAAGGAGGAAAGAGGAAAGTTTAGTGTGTGTGTGTGTGTGTGTGTGTGTGTGTGTGTTGTGTCTCTGTGCCTGTGTATATGTGTTTGTGCATATCCTGTTCAGAGAAAACTGTCTCCCTCCAAGATTTCATGTTTCCACAAAAACTGCCTTGGCCCGACTCCAAGATTCCTAGCCCCCTCTCTCTTATTTTGGGACGTGTTTGTTGCAGAATGAAAGGAACGTTTTGAGAGATGATCACAGAAGTTTCCCCCAGAGAAATCTTAACAGCAAAGTGAGCCTATTTTCAGAGCCGTAGCGGCGGAGAGAGAGAGAGAGAGAGGGATTCATAATGACTCACTCAGAGCTGGAATGCTCTGGATGATGTCTGAGGCAGACGTAAGGGACAGTGTCCGCTGCCATGGTGATGCACAGCCAAATGTAACTCAACTCAGAGAGCAATAGAGATGGAAATGAAATGAGGGGAGCTTTTAAATGGCCCCGAGGCGCCAACTCTATTGTCATGATAAAATTCCCAGAGTAAAAACTGGCAAGTTATACTGTATGTAGACTGAAAACACGTCTGAGAGCGTAGTTTTTGTGTAGTCCTTGACAGTGAAGAAGTGGTGGGGCCAAGCAAAGAAAACTCACACAATACCAAATGAACACACTTTACTTTTAGTGAAATAATTTACAACAGGTTTAGATGGATTAATCGGTTTCCTGATACATCAGGCCAGTATCTGTGTTTTTTGCACCAATGTCTCTGTGGCTTTTTTGATAGATGTTAGTATTTTTTGACAGTATCTCTCCCATCTTGTAATTTTGCATTTGCAATATTCGCGTTCAAACGTTTCATTAAAAAGAGATTTACTCCCGTAATATTTTTCTTTTATTCTTTCTTTTATTTTTTTGAAAAGTAATCCTAGAACTCAAAGATGTTGAATATCAGCACAAAATACCGGCTTTAGGCATCTGCAGTTGAAAAAAAAATAATAATAAAAAATCGGTATCAGTCTTAATCCTAATTTACAGTAAACCCAGATAGTGTAGATTATAATTTAAGTCGGCCCATCCTAGCAAAATCCTCCAGAGCAGGAATTGAAACTACGAACTGAGTTCAGGCCTTTTTTCAAGTGCGCCTCGCAGACTTCGACAATCAGTAGCCGCTCGCTGCGTGATTCTCACATCGGCACCCTAATGCTAATGCATGAAATCCAATATGGACCATTGGCATTCACCAGCTGTCTCCCTGTGAATGCTCTGTGTCTGTGTGTGTCTGTGTGTGTATGTGTGTGTGTGTGTGTGGAGAGGGGGGGGTGCTTACTTAGATGACAGTTTCAGTCCCAGCCAAGTTCAGCAGGTACAGCAGGGAGCCGGGCACACATACTTTTCCCTCTCTCTCTCAGTCTCCCTCTCTCTCACGTTCT
>OMKZ01006709.1:8532-49744 GCA_900302535.1 Neoniphon sammara | reverse complement strand
AAAAGAGTAAAAAAAAAAAAAAAAAAAAAAAAAAAAAAAACCTTCCCCATGGCTGTTGGTGATGTCTTTGTTGCACGAACTGAAGGGAAGTGGTTATTCATCTGGCAAACAGAGAAGCCATCTTGATTCTTACAAATAGCTACATAGTGATAAGAGCTCTGAGGAATAGTCCAGATGGTCACACCTGTGTGCACAGCTGTGTGGAATAACATTTAACAAAGAAATACGGACAAAGTATTCATTCAGTCAGCAGTAAGGTTATATTTGAATTCCTGGAAGATGTTTGTATCTTCTTCTGCATGTTCATGATATAAAATATAGAGCCACTCAATGTGTAATCCATTGAGGGGACACTGTTAATACTGATGGTCTGCATCTTATGAAACTTATTAAATTTCACTGAACCATGCTGTTTATATCTTATCCAGGCCTACACCTACTGAACCATACCAGCTGACCGTTAATGCGCATTAGGAAACTGCTTCTAATGTTGACATGGAGGTCATTAATTCACATCAAGGACACCTCTGTAATAGACTTGTATCACGCAATTACAGCAGCTGCTAGTTTGCAAACAGCTTAGCAAGCAGTGTACGTTATTTGTGCTTTGATTCGATGCTAAGTGCTTCATCAATCACAATCCAAGACAGATCATTAGAAGCTTCTAGGATGACAAGACCAAAGAAGAGGCCCACAGTAGATTGCCTCACACTGCCCCTCAAACCTTTAATTACACCTGAAGTTGGCAATTATCAGAAACATCTAGTGATAAGTGACTCATTCAACATTGGTCATTAGTTAAAATAACTTGTTAGTGTCAAGGGTTTTAAATTACTTACCTTGGATTATCCGAGCAAGGGCAACATGAGCTTTTATATTATGGGTAACAGCACTAAAACACAGAGACGATAATTTACTTGTGACCATAGCATGTAACCACCCAGGCCCCGGCTCAGGTTTGTTCATTACAGGCACTAAAAATAGCCCCAGCAACACGTTTGCTGCACTGCACTTTTCACTTCATAATAAAATGGAGCTCTCATCCACATTTCTGGGCTTTGGGTATCCTGTCGCTTATTAAAAGTGGCAACGGTAATAGCCTAAAGGTTAGAGAAGTGAACTTGTGATCAGGTTGCTGCTGGTTTGAGCTGGTTTTTATACTAGGAAGCCCCAGCTGTATGTGTGTGCAGCTGCATGAATGTGAAGCAGGGTAGAAAAGAGCAAGCGTGCTCCATCACTTTACCCCTGGATGAGTGAAAGGGGATCAGTCCAGTCTCACCTTGTAAGCAAAAGATGCCCTTTTGTCCTTAATGCCCTTCTGCATCAAGGAACCACCATGCAGCTGGAGTGTAAGACTATGGAAATGATTGGTAATGTGTGTGTGTTTCTGTTGTGGCTCTGGACAGAGGCTCGCTGAGAGGCAGGACAGTTCGTTCTCTTCCAGGTGAGTGGCTGGCTGATGCATACCAAAGCAGACAGGCGGTGGCCAGGGTCACGAGGTAACTGTCACAGCCTCTTCACCTGCACGCATGGACAGAGGGGATCCTAGAAAGAGCACGTCTGGACACATTTCCTCACACTAGTCCCTCCTGTGTTTCTCTGGGGTCCATGTGCCCCCTGCTGAGGAGAAGGGGGAAAACCCTAGAGTGATCACTGGTAATTTGATTTATCAGTGCAGCGAATTTGTCATTGCAAAGGACATACGTGTGCACGGCATCATAATTTGACTGTGTAATTATTATCATAAACCCCAAATCACTTATAAACTACTCTGATAAATGCAAATATTCTGCATATTTTGTTATGCCCACACATAAGCAGCCTGTCCCTGCCTTGTTATGCATCCAGATATAAATGCAGAACAGCATCAATGGCAGCTCCTCTCATGAGAGCGGTGGTGCTTATTCCAGCAGACAGAGAGGGGAGATCACATGAACATCAGAGATCCCTGTGGAGCTGTAGCTTTGGCTGCTGTTTAAAGCCTAATCAATGAAAGAAACATGACCCATGTCTATCTGCTGTGTGTAGGATGAGAAGATGCTTCGGGGGAAAAACACATGCTGGGTATGCTCCAAGAAAGAGATAATATTTAGAAGGAAAAAAAAGTACACTGATATAACATCATTGTGGAAGTAGTGGAAGTACCTCTTCAGCCCTGGATAAGTCTTGTGAGGCCTGCTAGGCATATGGTTTAATGACTACCTTAACACCTGAGCAAATTGTTGAACAGAACAGTGGTGAAATGCAAGAGGAGCTCCCTGGATTTGAGCATGCTGACTATGGAGATTTGACTGATTTAGCTGCGGGCACAGGCTACCTTCAATGTCCAAAGCCATTAGTGATTCCTGTACTACTAAAGCACTGCTCGAGGGCAACCATTTCCTTGCATTAATGTCTGCCTTCCACCACAGCAATTCAAAGGCTTATTCTAATACCTCTGCCTACCTTAGCATACCCCCTAAATAACGCAGGTGAGAGGGCTCGAGGGGGTTTTGAGGGCTGGAATGAAAGGGAGAGAGAGAGAGAGATGGAGAGAGAGAGGCATGCCACTTTTCTGGTACGTTTCAAAGCAGAACGATTTATTATCAAGAACATGAATATCAAACAAGGGAGAGGAAAAAAAGTTCATCGGTTTCACAAACTTGTTTTTGCTGCAATCTGATCACTTAACGCTTCCAGCACAGAAAGAATGACTTATCAAGCTTGGAGATTTTTTTCCAGTTTTCTTATACCTGTAGTTACAGTTTTAGATATTTTTGCCTTATCATGTAATTATAGAACTGCTCTGCTCAAACCAGAGCTTACAATGGAGTTATTCGGAGGCTATTCAACCAGGTGTTTAAATGTCAGGTTCATAAAGTGCTTTATGCCCCCCCCTTTTTTTATTCCTCATCACAGACAAGGTATTGGCTCCTCTGAGTCCTGTGTGTGTGATCTGGGTCTCTTATTGCCAGTCAAAGGTGCGCTTCACCAGCCTGTAGAACGTACGGTTGTGCTCCCGTAGGTAGGAGCGGAGTTGCTGGAGCACGGTGCTGTTGACGGCTGGATGGGGACGGCCCTTGGACTCGTGCAGGCAGCGCTCCCGCCCGTCACTCCGGATGCAATAAAACCCCTTGGTCTGGTTGAAGTAGAAGTTGGTGGAGACTATCCTGGGGGGCAGATTGAGGAAGCGCTCCACCTTCTGCAGCTCCGGCAGGGGGTTGCGTATCAGAGTGTCCCCGTCCACAATGTGTATCTGCTCCAGGGGAAAGTGGCGAAGCCAGTTGCGCATGTGGACGTCGTACAGGCTCCTCTGAATGGCCTTGTAGCGGGTGTTTAGGGCTCCGTTGCGCACTAGCAGGTTCTCGATGGCCTGCACCGGCTTGTGGTTCTCCAGCCTGTTGAAGTACACCTGGGTGTAGTCGGAGATGACCCGCTCGGCTGGGTCGCGCAAGATCAGCAGCAGCTTGATGGAGGAGTTCATGGCGCGGATACGTTCCGGCGCCAGGGCCGACGTGAAGTAGCCTGGGGTCTTCTCCACTGTGATCTGGTGTGGGTAGGAGTAGGGCATCAACTCACGGTACCAGTCGAAACCCTTGGCATAGTTCTCATCCCAGTCAAAGAAATGCACCTCGGTGGCAGCAGCAGCAACCTCAGGGTGAATGTCCAGCATTTCTAGGAGGGCTCTTGTGCCTCCCTTACGCACCCCAATGATGATGCTTTGTGGGGCTCGTTTGCTAGTCCCAGGTGGTGGAGATGGAGGCAAATCTCCAGAAGCATTGGCTTGTAGTGCGGCACCAAGGTCCATGGGGTCCAGCGTTATGCCAAATCCAGCCTGGACAAGCTCAGGTGGGGCAGCATATGTCTGGAGAACCAGGAGAAAGGCAGATGCCAGAAAACAAGCCATAATGATGGACTGATACGTGGAGACAAGAAGAAATGTCAGAGAGAGAAGCAAGAAGAGGGGACTGTGGTTTAGCTGCAGACCAGTATTTCTGTATTTCTGAGCTCAAAAGTGGCAGGAGCAGAACTGGGAAGTGCAGTCTTTGTCTGCCATTGAATTTGAGCAGGAGGAGGAGGAGAAATCATCGGCAGTCCACAGTACATCTGTAAGAAGACAAAAGAAAATAGAAGAAAAGGCTTTCAGATTTCAGGCATATAAAGCAGAATGAATGTCTACGTTATACAGCTATGGCACTTTCCCCATTCCCCTGACAAAGCAATCCAGCCATTAATACAATCCATGTCTGTTATAAGTGTATCATCTCAAAAGGGTAATCTCAATTCATCTTTCTTTCAATCTCCTTTTTCTCCTTCCCATCTGGTTTCTCCTCTTCACTCTATAAAGTCACCTCACTTTCAATTGATATGTAATTTCTCTGGCTGAAAAACATTTAGCCAGACAGCTCATTATAAAATGTGTCTGGGATATGCAAGTGAGGCTGAAGGCCAGGAGACAAGGCCAGAGAGCTTTGTCGCTCTTTAATAGGTCACAATGCTCCCTTTAATCAATACACTTAACATCCAACATCGGAGCGTCAAAATCAAGGTATTCCAAGAAGCATAAGGACAAATTTATTGTAGGAAATCTGATGAGTTCCTACTTTGGGTGACTTTGATTCTCTGTGCATGCCAAGAAAAATCAATACTGGGGCAATGCAATTCAGCAAAAACAAGCAGAGGGATTTAAGGTATTAAATTAGGCTTAAAGCATTGCTGAAGACCCCTTATAGCACTGCTGAAGTCTTGAACTTAAAGGGTATTTGAAATTTTACATTTGGGTTTCCTTTTGCATTCGCTAGGCACTTGTCACGATTTGCGTTCAGCCAAACAAGAAACAGCGAATATTAAAATTTCCCCATGCCATCAGTGCCACAGTGAATATTAAAAATGTTCCCCTGCTCTGTGACGAGTTCCCACAAACTGTAATAACAGAACTTTTTTTTTTTTGTAAATGTCACGGTATAAATTAAATAAAAGAAAATTCTTCAGATACTTTTAGGAGGAAAACAAGCTGAGAGAGCTGCTGCTTACACTGAGCTAGTCATAACAACTGGGCCGGGCTATGCAAACATCCAGCTTCAATAGCAAAGGTCACGGTAAGGTAATCTAAACAAACAAAGATATTCCCTGCCTGGGAACAGACTGCCAGACTCTCACACACACACACGCACACACACACAGGCACAAACACAAGACATCCACCCACACACACATTCACACTCACACACCTAACCACAGAGTTCTATTTTGGATACATACAGTTGTTAAAAAAAGGTATTCTCTAGGGCTGTCAAGGTAATGTATTAATTTAGACTGATTACAAAAAATAAAAATGTGTTAAAAAACATAAATCAGCTTATGTTCAATGAATAAAAGACGTATTTAGAAAAATGTCTCAAGATTTGGAAATAAAACTATTTCTAATATCTTTTGATATTTCTATTCAATGCTTTACTCATGTGCCACAATAATGTAATGTTTTTGAGTTGAAATATCTTCATTTGGGGGCTTTTCCAAGCAAATATTAATATGTGATTGTCAGTCTACCATGCAATTAATTTGATTAAAAAAAATAATCGATTGACAGCCTTAGAACTTTCCTTATAAAATATTTCCTTAAATTGTTTTGGCTTACAGTTTAATTTTCTGAAATATATTCTCAAAATTATTCTAATTGTATGAAGAAGTAGTTTCAACATGTTTTAATGGGATTTTAGCTTGTATGGTGGACTCTATATCTGTACCAGAGAAAGGTGCTGAATTCCTGTGTCTCTTGTTCATGGGATTTGATTACAGCTCCTGGAGTTTCAAAGAGGGAAAAGTATTTTCATTATTCTATGACTGTGTGTGTCGGTAGGGATGCTGCATTTTCAATAGTTTTCTGTAGCAGTAGTTTCTGTCCAGTTTCTTCACTGACGTCAACAGTGAAACTCGAGAAACACTCTCTTCTCTACTCAGGTACAGATGATCTCTCCTCTTGTTTTCCTCTTAAGTTCTGCAGTTGATATTTATCATCTATTCGGTATATTGATGAACTCATGTAATGAAATACCAAGGCTATGGCTGAGTTTCACCCCAAAATAATGTCCATCATTTGGAAAAAAATTATTATTGTCAATTGTGATGTTTTCGAGGACAGAATTATCTGGTTTTCAGATTATGCATAAAATCTTGATCATTTTGCTCAAACTATTCTTGAATGATTTTAGTCAAAACTCCTTTGATTACTTATATCTCCTCCTGCAGAAGTACTGCAACATGAGTACAACTGAATAAAAGCAGCACTGCCTCTAGTTGAGCTATTTCGTACATGTTTTTCCACTAGAGCTCACTAGACAATACAGTGTCATTACTGGCTTTTTGCTGCCTTTTTTTTCACCCTAACAGTGTCTTTCAACCAGATAAAGGGTGTGACACATGCCCCGGCCTCACACTACGGTCGGTGGCTAAAGCGTGGCTCTGGGCCTGGGAGCTGAGCGCAGGAGAGCAGACCTGCCCTACAGGGCCTGGGGTTGTGCAGGGAGGCACTTATGTGCTGTGACAGGCGCGCCTGCCTGTCAGCGTTTCCCTGGCAGAGAGCTGCCAAGTCCAATGCTAACAGCCAGGCAGCCAGACGAGCTTTCTGTCTCATCCAATTCCCCCCACTCCTCTCACAGCACACCACCACCTGGAAGGAGCCATTGTTTCACATCCCACTGGGCCTTATTGCTTTATTCAGCACTTGATGCATATCTTTCCAGCTTTTCATTCAGCACACAGCAGCCACAGTATCTGGCAGACCACTTAACCAAGACTGTTTGGACTGACTACTGCGGGGCCAGTAGAAGGTTACACGACAGAGGCTGGCAGGAAAAGAACAATGGGCGCACCGAGGTTGGAGAAAAAGATATAACAACTCAGTACGGACCAAGGCTTGATAACTGACATAACAAAATCAAACCCGCTATAACACGTTTCCTCTTGTGAATCCAACACGGGGAGAAACCACACACACACAAGATCCACACTGACCTTCCATTATCTCACCTTAAAAACTTGTCTTGGCTGCAGAGCAAAGCGCTTCCCACTATCTGACCAGACAGCAGAGCTAACAGATCTGCACTATTCATTACATCCCAGCAGCCGGAGAGGAAGGCTCCGCGGGTTTCCAGCTCCACAGGAATCCAGGTTCCCACTAATTAACCCAAACACCCGCCTCTATACATCTCCAGTCAGAACAAACCCTCATTCATATTCAGCAGGGCCCCCTGCCATCAACCATGGCGGGCAGCAGGTATTATACAGGGCAGCTTTTTTCCTTAATGGGAGCTCATTAGAGACATTAATACAAAATAATTATTACTACAATAAAGCTTGATTACAAAAGGATAGAATTTAGCGCTATCAAATGGATTAATTTAAGGTCAGCCAGTTATGAGCATTATTCATAATTAACCATTCATATTTGTGGATGTGGGCATATATTTTGTTATTTACACACTTTTTTTTTTTTTTACACATATATACACATTGAAGGTTGAGGATTGCTTTACCTTCAGCATGGCTGTACTGAGGCAGAGTTCATAGACACAACTCTTCATCTCTGATTTGTTTCTCTGCTGTTTTTCCATCTCAGCTTCTCTATATATCTCTGTTTCTGCGGCTGACAGCCTTGCTAGAGGATCTCCTATAAGATGCAGTGACCCTTTTGCAGCAACAACGAAAAATATAATAAAAAAAACAAACAAACAAGGAGCTGAAATACACAGAAAATCACACACCTCCATTCTATTTTCTATTGCTCTTTCCCCTTTGCTTCTGGACTCGTTCCCGCCTCTTTCTCTTGCCATCGTAACAGGCCCTCTTAAACGAGTGGGATCTATCTCCCACCTACACATATCCAACTGTAACTCTGTGTGGCCATACTCTCACATACAAGATGGTAGTAAAAAAAAAGGATATATTTCAGTGCACTGCGGGATTCCTGGCCCAGTGTATTAATTTCTGTTATGACAAGTTAATATTTTAGCTATTCATGCAGGATCTAGGTGAGGAATTTTTGCTTTTCCTCTTACCCACTCCTTTATATACAATTATATGACTCACACAAACAGGCAAATCCTCACATTTGAATGCAAACCTTTCTTCTTCAGCCAGCAGTGTTGTCTACTTTTCCTTAAGCCAACACAGGCATAAATAAACTATTCTGATGTTCAATTTTGGGGGTTATGGGGGTAAACTAGAGAACAAAACCAATAAATTATGAACTGGAAACACGGGAATTATCCAAAGCACTTAAAACATGCATCAGCATGCCAGGCATTGTGAGGGGACGCCTGGAGGCAGCTGAGAAATTTCAAGCTTTCCAAAATAGCTGCATGACTATGAATATTGGTCCATTACATCCACTTACTGATGAGAACGATAAGTTCGGGGCTGTGCCAAGAGTTTAGAGGAACAAGCTTGAGAATGGAAGATCATCGGTTTGAATCTCCAAACTGGCTGGAAAAATGTGGGGTAAGCGTGGGAAATGAGTTACACTCTCCCTCACTCAACAACTAACACTGAGGTGCTGCCCTTTAGCAAGGCACTTAATCCCTTGTCTCTGAAGCCAGCCTCTCTCTTCTAAAATCTTTGATTGCAAGAGGGAGAGAGAAGGGGGTGGAAGCATTTGGAAATTGTGGAAGCTACACATCTGTCTTGGGAAAACTACTTAATCCCCTACTGCTCCGGTGGGTCTGCGTAGTGGCCAGCAGTAAAATAAATAAATAAATAAATAAATAAACACTGTGGTTGTACTGTGGGATGCAGGAAATAGGATGCATACATGTGAGTCGTCATGACGATTTGCTGTTTGTGCCAATATCATCAAGCTGCAGGCACAGAAACCGCCACATCCACAGTGTTTGCACCGACGCTTTTATACTGGTTAGAGATGGTTAAGTTTAGGCGTGGGTTTTCTCAGGTTAAGGTTCGTGTAAGTATCTGGGCCTGTTGTAAATAAATGTGCCTGCTTCAGAGCCATTTTCAGCTCAGTATAAAACGGTGGGTCTCTATGCCTGCAGCTCAGTGTATCTTGTTTGGGCAGTTGGACACAGAACTCGATGGTCAATGTATTGAATAGACATGGGAGTCTCCTGAGGTGGACAGATGTATGCCTGCAGCCTTGTTAACCAAATACAGTTGATAATTTACTAAACTGCAAAAAATCTCCACCTTAACAAGAATAAGAAAGAAATCAAGAAAATGACCTGATTCAAGAAAATTCTGCAAACAAGTTGAATTACACTGGAAACAAATGCAAACAATCTCATCCCAATGGTAGATTTTTTCATGCTTTAAGATAAATAAGATTTTAAGACTGTGACACTAAATGGCTTAGGATAAAGATTTGTTTGCTGTATACTTGGCCATGAAGAAACTTCACCAATGTTATTGGCCTAGAGTTAACCTTGTGAGGGTAAGATTCACACATTGGATGGAGATAGTTATGTCTCTAGGGATGTTTTTGTCATTGTTATCTAAGAACAGTCTGTCACGGCCAGGCGACACAATGTCTGTTGCTTACGTAAAGCAATGAATAGCTGGAACTCCTTCAACATATTCTGAGAAACAGACCTACATCACCCTGTCTGTTATTCATCTCCATGATGCATCACTACACTTCACAAAACCGATCTGATTAACTCTTATGTTCCTCCACATCACATGCAACAGTACTAGGAAGCTCCCAGACGTGAATGCTTGAATTTGAAGCAGTTATATACTAGAATAGAGCATGCTCAGTCAAACTTCTCTGGATAATGGTTAACAAAACATACATTGGTAGACAGTGAAATCCAGGCCTGCTGTAATGGTTAGCCATGCCCCGAAGATTAAAAATGGAGGCTCGTGGACAGCACTGTGGCAGTTTTGGGCAGCCCTCTGGTCTCGCTATGTGAGTGTGTGTTACCTCCCTCCTCCAAGTTCTTTCCTTAAGTAATAATCTCCTTATCGTCAACTTGCCTGCTCGAAAAAGCCCAGAGAACATTGTCTTACTGTGCTGATGCAGTGTTGACTTCTATGGTGAGATCCATGGTAGCACAGGTGCTCGTAATGATAATCACTACAATATCAGTGAAGCCTACACATATTCTCTCCTCTGGGGCCCCCTGGTGGATGAGGATCACAAACAGATGTCATACACTTGCAGGTCTTACATACTCGATTGGCACTTTCTCCTGATGAGGATCAAATGTTGGCATTTCCCCAGCAAATGTTTTATGTTGGAAATGGGACGGAAAATATGGACTCCCACATGTTATCACTCCCTTTCAGTTCTGTTTATTATATTAACTTTATTTCATGTTTGCATTTCCTTCCCTCGGTGACTCTTAGCTTAAGGTGTGTTCATCTCAGACATAATATTGAATATTTATAAATGCACCAAGAATGGATGGAAAAATGAAAGCAATTTTTCTGTTTGGTCAGCCCAACTGCAAAGCTGGAACTGTCCACTGTGCAGGACTTGCACTTTCACTGTTGACAGCTGACTGGCTGGATAGAAACGATGAAGCATAATGCTACATTAGAAAACTTGGACAGACTTTCAACACCAGAAGTAATGTACCACATGGCAGACTGTATGCTACATTTCCTCACACTTGCTGAGAGTCAGTATTTCACTGATGTCTTTAGTGTTCCACTTCTAATTGTTTTGATCGTCCATGTTGACTCCCTTTAGCCATACTAACATTTTGCCTGCACTGATTTCAGTTTGAATTTAATCAGTGTCATTCACCAGTGGGACACGAGTGGCTAAACTCCAAAATACAGGCCTGTGCCTCACAAAAACACGTGTCTATGATAAAGTCTGCATAAAGATCTGTGTCAAAACCAAACGACAGCAAGAGATAATGAATGATAATTATATTTCAAATGTTCACAGTCCTGCATACTTCAGCTTTTATGTGACACACCAGAGCTGCTTTACATGTTGAGGATGAAAAAAATAAACTATCTAGTTTTGGCTGAAATTACAGTGCAGCTCTGGCATTAAGCAACATTTGGCTATTTCTAGAGAGTGTGAGTAAGACGATGACCTAATCTCCACCCACATGTCAGTATAGGGATTCATTATCAGCTCGAAGAAGGGGTAATCTGTCATTTACTGGTACACTCAGGCACATGTGGCCCCAGACACTAATTGCAGTGTTTTAACTCTAATCTTCTATACATTGTGATAAGCCCTCAGAGTATAGAGGTCTTTTCAGCACTTTTTTTTTCCAGCAGAGGGCTTCAATGTGGAAAGCAGCCTCTTCCAATTACAAATCCCTCTGCCCACTGCCATCTGTAGCAGCAAAGCTTTGTGTGTACATGTGTGTGCGTTTCCGTGCAAGCAAAACACAAGCCACCCGACATGATGCAAGTCTGTGCCTCATGCTACATTATGCTAGATTCACCTATGCACCTGGCTATGTTACATTCACAAACTCAGCACAGTTGTAAACAGTTGATATTATCCGACAAATCAACACTACCCAACATATTTTCCTGATTCTGGCAGAAATTGCAGAGTTTAATTGATGCTGTCATTTTGGCATCACAATATTTCATCAATTACCGCGCCCAAACACATCATCATTCATCCAAGAATAATGACAGTCTATTGAATATAGCTCTGGCCCTCCGTGTTACCTCACACACACTGGCCAGGACATTCCCCAGTTTGACTTTGACATTTGTCAATGCTCGGAGATTTATTTCAAGCATCAACTGACATCGTCTGGATTCCCAGGAGGCATTTTGGCAGATAAAATAGGCTGACTTGCTCATCACCCTTGGATGAGTGGAAGCAACCAATCCCAGAGCCCGCTGACTCACTCGGGGAAGTGTTCCGTGGCCGGTCAGAAACAACACTGACGATGAGAAAGAATTCAATCAGAGTGTAGCCCGATGATCCGCATTCACTCTGCCACTTGTGATAAAGCGCCCACGCTTTCCAGAGCTGGATTGCCCCACTGGAATAGCCACCTTACCACCAACACTGAGATAAAGCTAATTTTACTCTGCCAATTTAATGATAGTGTAATTCTTATCATCCTTTTCCCATCATGCCTTTCCTCGTTTTCGTAAGGAGTCTGATCTTGGTTTTGAACTCCATGTAAAGTAATTAGTCTACAGTTCAACGAAGAGTGAACACTCTGAAATGCCGATTTAATCAAAACAAATGTGCCAACTTTATTCGTTCTTCCTGGGTTTCAGTCTTTGGAAAGCTGAAGCTGCTCTCTAGTCTCGGGGGTGTCCTGCAAAACTGCAATATACACATACATTATGGATGAATTACTTCATCAAATAAAAAGCAGGGCATCTTGTAATGAACTGTGAGGATACTCTTAATCTTTGATGAGGCTTATCTGATGAATAGTTTAATGAGAAAACTATGGCAAGGCCTGTTGGGTGCTGACAAAGATATCACAGCGGTGATGAGGACAGTACAGGAGAAGGCAACATGTTCACGTTCTTTTACAATCACACAGTGTTGTTTATTAAATGGCATCCATCTCACTGCTCATATAAGTAATACATGGACAGCAATCCTGCCTTAGCCTTAGATATGTGCTGGGCGAGCTCCTCTTATTTAATCCAGGGTAAAGCACATCTAATTCATATTAACTAAGTATATGTACGCTATCACCAAGGGCATGTTAATTTCTTCAGGGAGGTCAACATCAAGCGTATACATTGGGTGTTTATTCCATAAAACCACAGCTGGTGTATGCCGGTTACACATAATTTGGAAACCTTTCCCTGCTCTGGCACAACATCTTATTGGAAGACACACACCACAGTTCTGCCAGTGCTTTCCCGCCATAGCAAATATGTATTCAGCACTGCAGAACTCGGGGTTTGGTGTTTGGACCTTCTGTGATGTGATACTGGGTGCCAAGCAATGGAGTGATTCAACTCCAGGCTGCAGTTAGGGAGCTAATAATAATGCATTCAACTTAAACCATTTCCCATGGGTTTAGCCTGTGTTTGGAACTGCTCAGCATCAGCGGTTGAGCCATTATGCTGTTAGATTAAGCAGTATTGGTTAGGGTGCTCCCTACTGCAGGAGCGCAGTATCACCAGCATACATGAATAAACAAAAAGGGACACACTGTGTAACCTATCCTGGGTACACAGTGAGTCGAAACAAAGCATGCAGAGGCTACAGTACACAGTTGGTACCTGTGGTGAAAAAATGTAGTAAGACCAGCAAAATCAAGCAAGTTGGAACAGCAGCAGTATCACTAGGCTGGTTTCTATTTGTTAATCAGAATAGTGAGATCAAGATGGAGCAAGTCAGCTAACAGCTATCGACTATCAACTGTCCATCAGTGTGCATGGCTTGAGTGTCAGATGAGCGTACTGCCAGGATTAGCCTCATCTATTTGTGCAGGGTGTCTGAATGACAAACCACTCGAGCATAACTGTGGGATATGCAGATCAGAGAAGGAAGGGTATCAGATTGATATTGACAGCCACACACTTCTGGTAATGTCATTTGCCCACAGCAAATGACCTTGAACTTCTGTGAGCGCAATGTTGGAACAAGCCTATCACAGTATCATGTTACCTCATCAACATAAGTAATTCAAGTTGTTACTTCACATGCTGGCCATTGATTGTAACTTAATCAGCGGGATCTGACTATGTAGGTTGAGGTGGCTCAGCCAAATGATTAATCAGTGCGGAAGATTCAAGCTTGCTAAGTCACTCTTTTAATGAATGCAGAGGCACTGTGCCTGTGTGTGAGAACAGAGCTGCATTCCAAAATGACATATCCACCACATATCAATCAATAACTGACCAAAGTCCGTGCTTTTTTCTTTTTCATCATACTTATTATTAGTAGAAAAAGTAGTAGAAGTTGTAGCAGTAGAATCAAAATCTATAGTTTTTTATTTTGCAATTTAACTCTCTACTGAGTATCAGAAGTGATTTCAACATTGCATTTATGCTTTCATATAGCCCAGGATCTTTTTGGCTATGTATAGCCCTGCTTTAGACCAAGAAATACATTATCAAAGCACATATTTAAACTATTCATAAAAAGCTGTAAATAGAAAGAATATGCATCAAAGATGTACAAGATGATCTTTTCTTTTCATCATTTACCCCAGAGAATGTAGTCTAGATGCTGATATCTGCTAAACCTCCACTTGGTCTCATTTTTGCATTGCAGTCTTTAACCATTTTGGCATCTTTTAAATGGCTCATCAACATAAAATTACTCATCTATCCATCCATTTTCTACAACCACTTATTCCTGTCCAGGGTCAAGGGGGGGGCTCAAGCCCATCCCATCATGCACTGGGTGAAAAGCAGGGAAACACACCGGACAGGTTGCCAGTCCACCACAGGATGTATAAAACTCCTCCGTGTGCTTCAAATACATAAATGTGTTTCAAAAATAACCATTGATGATAGTATAACGTCTGATCACCTATCATTTGCTGAGCACCATATGTGGCTGTGCACACTAGCACTTTGGAGGCAAATAAAGTCAGCTGTCTCTGTGCTCAACTTGCAGCAACATCGTTGTAATTTCCCGCTTGCAGGGCAAACTAGATGGTAAGGGAAGTGTTTATCTATAATAACAATCTCCAGCTCTATTTCCTTGTGCCTAGTTTCTGCCTCTCTGGCAGGGAGTGCTTCAGAGGTCTGACTGGGCAGAGATGGGGAAGGATGTAAACACATCATAGATCCACCTGACTGTCATGGAGGCAAACAACGCTCTATCATTACATTGTTCACAACATTTGCCTTCGTGCTGCTCCACACCATTGCCTATGTTAGGCTTCTAGTCTGTCTTGCCTCGGTGCATATTTCCATTCTGCCTGAGAGGAGATGAAATCTCTGGTGCCAACTGGGCTCCTGAATCTGCTTTTTAGCAGAGTTTCCACTACCAGTGAGTGTCTGTGTACAGATATTTTCATGGAAGGCCAACCTCGGGTATTGGTATTCTCTGTTACTCGCTCTTGTTCTTTTTGGGGACATAACACTAGCACAGGTTTTAATACAATCTTGCAACATACTCCTTTTTTTTTCAGGCTCCATGGCGATGTGGGATTTGCCATCAGTTTAAATCACTAGAGCATGCACACTGAGATGAAGTGTGGGAAAGAAATGGTAAAAAGTGCTGTTATGTGAGATGCATTTGATGAAATTGGGCTAATTTAAATAGGAAAAAGACCTGTCTGAGCCGTAATGACAATGATCCTGTGTGTGCAGTTCTGGGGCTATGACAGAATCAGGTTAAGACGGTGGAGGGAATAAAACATCATTTCATTCCAGCAGGGTGATTTTCACAGCAGTGGATTCTTTGTCTCAGCTGGCCTAATAGTAAAACCACAAGCTCATATCGGAGTGGTGGTAAGGCTAATGAGTCTGCAGTGTTATTTTATATTTCCCAAATAAAGCTCACACAATCTGTATTTCATTATTCAAAGCATCACCACATTGCATACAAAGAATAAAGCCCAGGCCAAAGTTTAATCAGTCCTAAGTTTGAGACAAGTCTTATCAGAACTATATAACAACTTATCGTATGAGGACTTCTCACTGTCAATTTCATCTGTGCCCTCTTGTTGCGCTGTTCTTCATGAATAAGTCATCAGTCCCCCGCTATTCCCCTTTGGCTTATTGCTCGTTCCGCCGCCTCCATGGCCCTGTAAAACCAACTGAAGTGTTTATGGGAGATAAGAGGCAATGGAGGTCGCAGGCCCAATAACTCCTTTTATCACCCCACGTTCTGCAGCAAGGGCTATTTTACGGGAATACTCACTGAAGACGAATTCTTAATTAGAGAAGTTTGTGAACCCAACATCAGAGGCCTAATAGAGGAATAAAAGGAACCACTGAAAGGGCATCTGCAGGATTGCTTGTTGGCCTGCTCTGGCACTTTGTGTTGTAGCAAAGATGAATCGGCAGGTCTTGTGTATCCTCAAAGCAATATCAGTGAGAATCCCTTTTTAAAATGGCTTGTGGAGCTTGTTTGGTTAGGTGTGAATGCCATGTTTGTCTAGACCAGTCTGAGTCCTTTCTAAATTAGTTCAGGTCATTGATTTTTGGGGGGGCTTATCTTTATTAAAAGTAAAGGACTCTACCTTGTCAATAGAATTACTGCCTTAGTCATTAAGGTGAACTGATTCTATTTCCATTATTCTCAATTTCTGCCCAAGAGACTAAAAAGGCTTAGGTTAATAGGAAATGTGACATTTAGGCTGTAGCTCATCTTATTGGTCAACATGTTAGACAAAAAAGTATAAATGTAAACAGATATATTTACATAAAAACCATTCCATTTATTGCATCAGAGCCATTTATACAGACACGATTCACTACTTACACAAGGCCAGACCCACTTAGGAAGGACAAAAGGATCCAAGACCTGCAAAAGCCAGATGTCTGGAGAAATTACATATAATATGTTCCTCTAGACACCCAAGGACACTTCACCCATATGCAAAAATATTTTTAAATGGGTAAAATTCTATCACCACTTCGTTCTGGTTTCATGAAGTGCCACCTTTGAGAAATATGAATAGGCTGGGGTAGAGGGAACTAGCTCAAGTTTTAATTAGCCTAGCAGGCAGACATGTTTCACCAGACCAGACCAGATAATGACTAGGATCCTGTGTTCCCAGTAGCCTGCATAATAACTGAGAAAAAAAGGAGAAAATTAATTACTCCTTTTCCCAGACTGGGGAAGAGTGATATCGTCCTTGATTGCATAATTTTGAAACTCCATAATTATCTCAACTCCATAGCAACAATGAGGTGAGGGTATTCACATAAGAGCTGTATTTCCTCCAATGGACTGTTCAAAGCTTTAACAGGTTTATAATATGTATTCTGAATGAAGGCTCTTCACAATGGTATGCAAATGTGTGTGCATGGTTAGGGACATCCTCAACCCCATTCCACTTGAAAGAAGCAGTATAGTTTCTGAGGTTGGACCAAAAGAACAGACAACTATATTTAGCAAGCCTATGCAATAGCAGAACATTAGTTGGGAAGTGTGATGCAATCGTCCCGCTTCTTCCCTCATCAACCCCTGCTATAAAACCTAGATTAACCATCTTTCACTTCATTTAGATAGAGGATTGTTTTGGGGTTTGCCTGATTATATCTATCTCGAGCACACACCATAGCTCTATTGGTATTTAACAAAGATTAGCTTTAAATTGATGATTAACCTTTGTAATCCTGTGTGCATATTGAAAATGGCTTGCTTGTCTTTACCACAACCACACAAAAGAGAAACCGCATTATCGTTCAGGGAAAATTGAGGCTCAGAAAGCAAATGAGGCAGTGTTATCTGCCTGGTGCTTGGTTGGATAATGAAGACGAATCTTCAGACTAGAGAGTCATCTCATAATGAATCCGAACAGACGACTTCTTTTTCGTTGTGCATCTTTTAATAAAATGTCTATACACACTGTGACCCTGACAAGCAATTGCCATCCTTATCTCGCAAAGGAGCAGAATTTACGTCTGGGAATGAGTGGCTGCCATTGTTTAGATGGCTGTATTAGAGGGTAATCACACATTAAATTAGTCATTTCTCCACATTTAACTCCGACTGGGGAGGCAATGGTTTAATTTGCTGGGCAATGAGTTTCCTTCTATGGAGTGTGTTTTGCATTAAATCAAAAGTCAATCCATCCATATCTGTTGCTCTGGCAATCAGGCACAGGTTACACTCAGCTACAACTTGCACTAACTTCCCTTAACCACTGCAGATACGATTTAAAGTTCCCCTCTGGTGACTTCAGCCACAACTTGAGAAAGAAAGTAAAACTTGCAGCAAATCATTGGTGTATAGGGCAAAGTAGGAAGAGCAGCTGATTGCTTGCAGTTGAAAGAAGCACAGCTATACATCCCCACCTTGGTCCTACCTGTTGCACTCTGAACCAGATTAAACCTAACAACTGGGATGTAAGTGGTGAAGATAATCGTGCATCTCTCTTAGGACTGAGTTGAACTGGTTGATGAGATCACATGAGGAGGCTTTAAAGCTTTGACTAAGGTGCTAGACTTCTTATCGCAAAACATCTATAATGGAAGATGTCATTAAAAAGGGAAAATTAAATAAATTCAAATTAAAGAACTTCAACACTTTGCTCTCATGGCCTTTTATATTAGGTGGGGCGGGCAAATTTTTCAAGCCACTGGCCCTAATTATTCCTTTAACTGGGTCAATTTTGATCTCAGATTTCCTCTATCAACTAATAAAGTCAATTTTAATGTAAAGAAAATATATGAAAATTTAAACCTAATCAAACAGCAAATTCTTTTTCACACTGCTGCAAATAAACTCAAGAAACTGAGTTTTCAACAGTCGGTTCAGTCAGCTACATCTATCAGCGTGACAATAATGTTTATGTTGCATAATTATTTGAAAATTCTTGCTAATTTAGAACTGGGAATGGGATTAGTTTTGCTGTTTCAGACCATGATGTGCATGCAAGTATATATTGATTCTAACTCAGACATAGCTGTTCATGCCCCTGCAAACCCCCTGCGAATGTGAGACATTTCTCCTTCAAACAAAATGTGAGCAACCATGCTGTGTAACACCAAGAGCAAATGATGGAAAAACATGTAAGATTTTGAGACTCAAGGGTGTTTTGGACTCACATTGGGACTGTATATATTAATGAATCCATAAAGTAAGAAGAAGCTGACACTAAACGGCTGACTAGTGAGTGGTAAACACTGGCTTAATGTACAGAAATCCATGAAAACAGGAGATAATACAGAAATGATCCACAGGACACAATGAATGCACCTCTCTTTCTGAGGTTTTAAATGTTTTGGGCTTGGTTTAAAATGAACATGACAAAATGAAGCTTTTTGAATACTAATTACTCATTTCTAAATCGCTTTAGTCTGCCTATTATTTACTCCCATTTGGTTCAATCCAATTTTATGAGATGATGTGACATTTTTTGCTTGTTTGTTTGCCTAGGCGATAAAAACTAAGGGCAAAATATTCAATAATTATCATTATCCTCTTAAGCACTATAAGCCCAAATTATCACTGCTTATAATTATCAATTGATCAAACAATAAACATTTGATGATAAAACATGTAAAACATGTACATATGTAAGCAACAAATGATGTGAGTACAAGCTTGGAGTAAAAAATGTGACCATGATAATGTTAATAAATGAAAATGGAAAATAAAACACACATCTGACAATGGGAATAAATCAGAAGATCTGAAATTGAATATCTGAGTAAGCTTTAAATTATGGTAGTGTCATTAGCTGCACAACAGCACTGTAGCCTGATCCCCAGAAAATGATCCTGGACACTGTCACAATAATTTCTTTCCATTTTTGCAGTCTCTGTGGAGCCGTGCACTGGCGTGATATCACAGATTAGGAGCTGCAACAAATGACTCTCTTGCTGGGTGTAGCTACAGGAATCATAGGTATAAAGTATATAATAGTATAGTAATAATAGGAATCAAAGTATAAAGCATGTAATTTATAGCAATATAGCAGTAATTAAAAATGTGACATATAATGCTGTTACATATGGTCTGTCCTAAAGGTGATGTTATGAAGCATTTCAAGCTTTTCAACGACAATAAATCATCTGTACCTTCATTTTTAGAGTCCAGTATAATTGTCACAAACAAATGAAACCAAAGCTAAGAAGACTGGCAACATCTACACTGCATTGTATTTTCTGCTGGTAATCCACTGCATTACTTTGTGGCACAAGGGGAGGCTGCTTTATGACACAAAATATAAACACAAACAGAGGTAAAGCTTTCAGTGAAAAGCCAACTGAAAAACCATGTTTATTCTCTACCATAAAGCAAAAAAAGAGAACAAAAGCATGGAAGTGGCACCAGGGTGAGGCTGATAGTAATATTGTAAGGTCACCGACACAGAGAATACCATTCATCTTGACCATGGCCTCATTTGTTTACAATAATTACACCACGATACATAATTAATTTGATAATAATAAATTGGTGCTTAAAACTCTACTATCCACTACTTTTTAAAGCAGCATTAAATCATTGTTTTAGAGGGCTGTTGCAGGGAATATATACAACAGAGTTTACTCTTTTTAAATTGGACTTTAACATACAAATTGTTCATTGAGGAGGTTTTGTACCAACTGTCTGCCTTTGAGCTGAATTCTTTTTTTCTAAGGTATAGCAATAACATATTTCAAAGTTCAATTTCAAGTTTCAATTCACTGGTATTCCCCTTTGAGGTGGGGAAAAGGGAGGTGTTCATCTGGGCACTCTCTGTTCAAAACACCAAGCGAACAGTCTTATTCAGCACCATGGACAACTCCCAATGGCTTAGAAGTAAGGTACTTTGCACAGACTCAAGAATTGGCTAGTAAAACCCCTCTCAGTAAGTTGTAGGCATGGGTGAGCCATTACCAACATTAGTCAGATATTATTCTCGTGAGGCCACTCTGCATGCAGTCAGCTCCTTGTTTTATCATCTGGATGAGTGTTTAATGCACTTTGTGAAAAAGCTGTTTGGTAATAATAAATCTACTTGTCTTGACCCTTTGGACTCTTTGATAATCAGTTTAGTACTTTTATAAGAGCTTCATGTGGTTGAGAGCTTTAACGAGGACTGAAGGTTTTGATCTTGAGGATGCTACGAGGTCATTATCTTCATTTCCTCTGCACTTAGCTTGTAAATCAAAGTATGGAGGTTGTTTGCATTGCTTCTGCTGGGTGTCTGACCTTCCCACAGTAAACCTCAATCAATGTCTTTAAAGATCAAGTTTCATATTTAGACAAACCAAGATCTTCGCCTTTAGAACAAATGTCAAATGTTGCTCCTGGTGGTGGCAAGAGTGTGAGACAAGAGAACCGACTGCTTGACATTTTGTTCTCATGAGTATTCAGCTGCTCCTTTAAAATTGCTGCAAGTGAAGTGGGAAAAAAGAAGGGGAAAAAAAGACAAAGGAGGAAAATTGCTACAGCTTCCTCTTGAAATCCTGCTGAATTAACACTGCCCTACCATTGATTTGCTTCCAAATGGATGACAAACACTTGATCTTCGCTTAATGAGGGTCCAACAGTTGATCTGACTCCCCTCAATATGCATAATCATGTTCATACAGCAACCTTTAAATAATGTCCCCCTTTATCACCTTGTTAGGGGATCCAATAAATTAGCTCCCCTGATTATCTTAAAATCTCCAAGTGTATAGAAAAGCCTTTGTACAGGGCCACACTTTTGTAAAATCTTTTCATTAAAATGTTTCTTAAAATATTCTGCTGTAAGGCCCCCAGACAGAATAGGAACATATTTCACAAACAGAGATCTCTAGAAATCTCTGATCTCTCTCTCTCCCTGTTACTCTCTCCTGCGCACACATGCACACACACACACTGAATAAATTGATACATATATCAGAGATGAAGCACCTGAATCAAAACAAATCTCACTTCACATGACAGGGTCGTGATCTCTCAGAAGAGACTTCCACCATTAATGTGACAAATATGACAAGACATGGAGGTGATACAAAAAAGTATGTATGAGACACAATCGCCAATAATGAGGGATGTGGCTGACATATGCCAACTCATCTGAGGCAGACGGAGAACAAAGGTAATGAATAAATAACTTGCTAGTCATCAAGTGGAATGATAAATCTACTTCATAACATTTGGCAATGATGGCAGCATCGGGCTCTCTTGAACCCCTTGATGAAAAAGTGGCCCATGAAATCTGTTCAGTATAAGGTGTCATAGCTCTCTACTGTCTCCTCTTTCCCCACTCCTACCCCATCCTATTATTATGGAATGACAGCAAATTGAGCAGAACAAAGCCTGTTGTCTGATAGGACGCATCAAGGAACCTCATCAGAATCTGTGTGCCTTTAATAAGGCTTTCCCAAAGGCTGAGTTCAAACTCAGAGGCTTTTGATGATGAAGACGCAGCTCCCAAGTGCCTAGAAATGACAGCTTTGATTCTAGTATTTCATACTATGCTATTGGAGCACATGGTGGATATCAGCTCCAGAGATATGGCATATAGCATATGGACCTAGGTGGCTTTTTGCACCATGCATCGCTGCCTGCTGCACACTCATGAATTATGGAGTTCGGCACAAATATGCAAATCTGGGCATTAGCCTAGTTATGCCCCTGTACTGTAAGTTACAGTGACTTATCTATTATGTATGAGCCCAGGATCGGAGGGAAGAGGGCCTGGCAGCCAGCTTCACGGCCCTCTGTTAGTTGCTCACTTTCACATCATGAAAGAGCATGAATAGCAGGGGAGGTAGTTCCAAAATGCTAACGTTATGCTGCACCAGATCTCTGAAGACTTGGGAGAATTAGCTTGCTTCCACGCTCAATTGCCAAGCTACTTAAAATAACAATGGCCTCCATAGGATTTGGAAGCCTGTAAGATACGTAGGGAATAAGCATGAAGTTGTTGCTAATCCTCTAATTTCCCCCCACAAGGCTGATATGAAATGCTAGTCTGATCAGTAATCAGTCCACGGGGGAGGCAGACAGGGGATCTAGCCAACTCTACAGGCACACACAAATATCAGCCCCTGTATGACATTACCATCACAATGCAGGATGAATGACTTTACTTCAGTGACCTAATCGTGGAGCGCTAAATAAACAAAATCAATGAGCAAGCATAAGTCAAAATCCGCTCGGTCAGGAATTAAAATCATAGGCAGATTCTTCTCAGGCCAAAAGGATTATGAAGTGAGTCCTATGGCTCAGTGATGAACAGAACAATCATTAGCTTGGATCAAAGTCGATCATCAAGCACATGACAGGTGACAACTTCCATTTAACACGGGGCCCTCGACATAATGATACCTGAACTCGGTCACTAGGCAACAGGAGGAAGCCACACCTTCACACTGGCCCATAGTAACCAGCAGTTCTGGCTGTATTGCTTAATGGCTGGAGCAGTCAGGCTTGATTCGAACAAGAGAATATTCATTAACTCAGAAATTAAGGCCTGGAGATTGGATCGGGCACATATTACAGGCTGGAAATTCTGGCTCTTTCATGATAGCTCTTTTATCTCCTGAGGGAAAATCCACTCCACCCTCAACAAAAAAATAAATAAAAAAAATCTGGAATTCATTTGCATTTTGAAAAAAAAAAGAAAGACAGAAAGAAAGAATGTCCCATATGCCTCAGCTGATAGTTTTCATCCTTTAATTCAACAAACATAACCTCATCAAATATTAATTCCATTCTCTTGTTATTCATTATTGGTCGTGATTAGTAAAACTTGAGGAGAGGAAAATGCACTTTTGTTTTGTTTTTGTTTTTTTTTCACCCCCCCTCCTTCTTGCTCAAGTGGAGCCAACTGGATAAACTCCATCAAACAAAGAATAACGGCAAGAAATTGTACTCAAGAAACAGTTTCTCTCTCTCTCCATCTTTCTATCATTGTTCCCCTCTCTCAATCTCATGTCAAACTCTTTCTCTCCGATGCACAGTAAGATATAACATCCATTACCCTGTGCATCTGACCAATCATACATCACTGAGACGACTTGATTTTTCTTGGGGGGTTTCAAAATCCCAACACCTCCCTGGACCACCATCATCTTTACAACCAGACTCATAAACAGTTACTGTCAGGCAAATCCCACAGACCATCCAGCCCATTCCCTCCTCTCTAACCTAACCTTTGTTTGCCCATTTGGCTCCGGATCAAAGAAGCAAAAGCAAACAAGCAAAACGTGATCATCGGACAAACAGCCTCGCCATTCACGTTAATCAGCCAAGCATGGAAATAACGAGGGCGACCCCTCTTTCCCGTATCGACCTCTGTCCTCCTCGTTGTCCACCGTGAGAGGCTCCATGCTGCTTTTCTGACCTGCCGAAGTTCTCAGTGGAGGAAAGTTCACCCCAGCATAACACAAGACTTTCTGGACATTGATTCTTCCACATTTATTCATTTTTTTATTATTATTTCTGAGACACCCACCATTTGGGAGAAATTTATTCCTATACTATACCCTTGAAAACTGCTGGCATTGAAGTTAGAGTACACTGCTGGCAAGTCATAAGTAAGTAACAAGTCATCTTAAGACCTTTGCTCATATATTACTTATTTTTAACACACATTTATCTTCGTTTTTAATTACCTTTAAACACTTTTTTCAAAATGGAATAAAAAACGAAGCTGTTCACTGTCTGTTGATGCTTTACTTTCAATGTAGAGCAACAGTGAAAATTATCTGATGAAAGGAATGCCTTCATGTATCAGACAGATCCAGTACTTCTCAGTGCAATGAGCGATTAACACCCATATACCAGCTTTATGTGAGAAGACTAACAGTTTTCTCTATGAGCTTCTTCAGTCTTTCAAGAGTGTTGAGGCACAATTTTAAAAAAAGGTAAAGGCTGAAACTACTTTCAAAATACTAGCCAATGAAAACCATCAATTTATGCCTGTATTAACCAGGGTTCAGAGCTGCTGACATAGTATCTCAACTGAATCTCAGCTGAGCACGTTCTGTTTTAATTTTATTTATTATTTTTTTTAGTCAAACACCAATGCCTAGCTTTCACCTTTGAAAAATCCTGCAGCTAGAGACAGAGGCTACATAAGCTGACACCCACATGCTCATAATTAAAGGTGAATTGCACAGCCTGTGGCAATTTGCACCCTGTGACGTTAGTGCGTGTTAAAGGTGGCTGCTGGAATTTCACTTGGTGAGGCTGACACCAGATAGGACATCTGATGCTGAGGAATGGCAAGAGTGAGGCTACGCTCTGCCCATAATTGAGAGAGCAGCAATTACCATTAAGTTGCTCTTATCTGTCCTATGACTTATGACACTTTACCATTCAGATATTCCACTTCATTCCCACTTTTTCATCTGCCAGCTTTCTCTGTCAAAAGAGGAACTTCTATGAATGACTACTTGAGCTTGCTTGACGGCTGATATGATTTAAGCTCATTTCAAAGACACAATCTTAAAACCTTTAAGCCAAAACTTTTAATGTCTTTAGAAGTTTTAACATTAAGTGTATTTTTTGGACGGCACAACCCCTGGAATTTTAATACTGTCATTTTAACATTGCCCAAGACATGTCTCAAAGTTAGCAACATATTTTTGTCGTGCAAGCTTTAAAGAATTATTTATTGATACAGCATTTCAGCCAAACTGATCAATATAACATTTCTCACAAGGGGAGGATTTAAATGTGAATTGCAGCAGCAAGCACCCATAAATGCATGCTTTAAAATGACTCAAATGCATGTCTCAAAATGTCATAGAGAGAAAGGTTACTGCACAGCAATACTAAATTTATTACAGCCTAATAATGGATAAATTAACAGCCCGTTGCCTGCTGCCGGTGCCATGAACAGACTAAATCAAAAGCATAAAACATCCTTTTGTCACACAGCCGAGATGCCTGTGTTGCCTAAATTGTTGAGCATGTTTTGCGTACCCGGTCGTGCAGGAGCGCCGCATTGCATGAAGACAAAGTAGAGAAAATGTTTAGAGAAAATCTGGTTACCTCGCACGGGGGGTCGGTGATGATCTCAGCGCGCCTCTTGGGTCTGGGTTGATCTCAGGAGCGGATGATGCTGAACCGCGGAGCGCACTTTTGCGCACCGCCGGTCCAGATAGCAGAAAAGCCTCGATCTCTCCTCTCGGCCACTCTCATCACTGATTCATTTGAAAGCAGAAGCCGGGGAAAAACGGGGTCCTTATTTATTCAAAGTGGTTAGCTCGGCTCCATCTCCTCCACGCACAGACAAGCCGCTGTATAGGAACGCGGGTAGATTTGTGCCCAAGCCGCTGCTTTGCGTAGCAGACTACACAGTGTGGGGAGGAGCCGCCCGCCATCAGATGATCAGGTATATATATTGCAGCTGGTAGGTGAGGTGCTCTCCTCACCAGTCATCCCGAATCCCCAGCATTACCACAGCGAAATTTTACGTTTAATAAAAATTTTAATACAACAATCTCAAACTAGCGGTGTTTCATAGGAAGTGTCAAATTATAAGGCATACTTGGGCTACATCAGACTGGCTCTGCAGGGGGTAAGGCAGTGGCCAGGTGCTAATTATTAATTATTTAAGTTTAATATAAAGTCGATTATATCAGATGGTTACTCTACAGGTAAAGGAGACATATTCTACAAATATCACAGATATGAAACTACATATAATATTAAATCATACTGACAGTATAGGGAAAAAACAATATCATATCATAGGAGAAAAAAGGTTACCTCACTATTGACAAGCAATTACGCTCTATCAGTTGATTCCTGGGATATAAGGAAAATTAATAAAGCGTGATAAGGTCATTATAAACACACTACTGAGCACTAACCCAATATATATTATTATATATACAATATAATTTCCAACAGTAATACTACAATGATAGCAGGAAAAAACACTATAAAGCATACTAAGTTCACCATAAAGTCTCCACTGAGTGCCACAACAGTGTAAGTTCCTATAGGAATGTAGTGATACCTTGGGAGATATAAAATACCATAATACATGGTAAAGTCATCGCAAATGCACTATTGAGTGCCACAAACACACAGTATTTTCATATAGGAATTATCTTGCTGCCATATGAGCCAAAAAAAAAAAATACCACAAAGCACAAATAGAGTCACTAACTCACCACTAAGTGCCACAGACAGTCTAAGTCCTTAGGATGAGAATATTATTGTGATTATTCATAGGCATATGGGCCATATTGCAGAGAAAATACAGCATAAGGAAGTGGTCAGGTACTAGTCATTGCCTACAACAGAACATACTGTATTAGGGCTACCTACCTCTGAAATTATTTGCTAGTGTCTGCATCCACTGAGGAGAAAATATATAAATAAAATGATTATGTAAAGCAGTCTCAATGCAATCTCTAAGTTTAACCCAAGCACAAACATTCTCAGGTGTCTCAACACTCACGTATACACCCATTGGACTAACACATTCTTCACATTCCCTGTAGTAATGGTCTCTTCCTGTGGAAACATCTGTTTGATGTTTGTCTAAAAAGACTAAAAAGAGACTCGTCACCTGAACTGCAGTGTGACATAATGTCTGTGAAAAACACAAAGCTCCTTTACAAAGAAACGGTCAAATATGACTGGGAGCTTCATGTGAAGTCAAAACTATGTTAGCACTAGAGGTTTGTGTGCCTCTCGCATCTCCATGTGCTGCACAGACTTGTTCGTACAGTAGAATATGTCTCAAAAATCTGGAAACCTAAAATGGGAGATAGGGCAAGCAGAGGGCGCATTCATATTTCAACAGCTCAGTCCACGTTTAGAGAGAGGGAGAAAGACAGATATCATATTTGATTACTTAAAAATGTATGGTGTTTGTAAGACTAAGGATGGTAGTTGCATGTAGCGCTCTCTCTGCAGTCAGAGTGCTGAAGGACATTGAGTCAGACGTGTCATAACTTATCCTACTCCATCTAATTTGACAAGGTGATCCACGTTTGTGAGAAAATTTCACCATTTTTAGGTTTAATTGAGCACAAAAGAGCACTTTCAAGTCATGGTGGTATAGTTTAAGAGTTTGGAGAGTGGAAACTAAAACCCTTCTTAATAAAATATATTGCTGTGCTAGATAAAATTATTGGGAAGTGAATCTAGGACCCCAAGGGTTTACAGACCCTATTTTGAGCAATGCTGGGGTAAGGGATGGGAATACATGCAGGCTATACCAGTTTGCAGTGTGCAGATGTGTTTGATAATACATCAGACGGCTGTTATCTGAGCAGCAGTGATAACCTGTGGCCCACAGCCAGACGAGACACCTTGAGTCACGAGTTTAAAATGAAGTTTTCATGCTGACTCAGTGATATTTTGAGAGATAGAGGCGATACTGGAAAATCACAGCTTAGTATTGTTAACTTTTCAAGGGAGAACGTATCATTAAATCTGCAGCGCAAGCAATTATTTATTGAATAGTTTTTAAGTAACTTTCATGTTCATTTTGCTGGTAGTTTGGCCCGTTCTTTATCCAGAGCTGTGCTGTGGCTGTTTCTTTTAGAGAGCAGCCCAAAAACACTACGAGGGATCATCCAAAATACACTGACCTATACGTTAATTAAATTATTCAGTAGTAGCTCCACTACAGCCATCTTGATACCTCATGAAATGAGATTGTAAATGTGCTGTGCTGTGTTTGTCCTTTTTTATATACTAAAACGTATATGTATATACATGTACACACCAAATTCATCCACACAGATAATGTAATACATAATAATACACACACTCATGCTTACATACACACACACACACACACACACACACACCAACACACACTCTTGCACAAATGTATTTCACTAACTTAAGAGTATGTACAGAAATGGGTGAATTGCTGAATAATAATGTCAGTAGTTATAATGGTTTTAATATTAATGAAGGTATATAGTTGGATAAAGTCATTGTCAGTGTACTGAGGTCCTAACTGGACCAGGACTAGTGTTTGTCTTTGTTGCGTGGCGTGTCATCTGCTTCAATGACAGGCCAACAACAAAGCGAGCCGGACCGCCGCTGTTCAGACTTGTCCCATCTTGGCCTGGAAAAGACTCCGGCTGATTAAATTTTCATTGAGCAGACAAAGCCGGGTATAGTTTCATAACTCCCCCAGGAGTTGCATCAGCTTGTACTGATATCGTTCTATCAAAATCCGCTAAGAGAAATTTTGATGTCTTGATAGCTGAGGGAACCCGTTCCGTTGGAGGATGAGCCCTTGCAGAGGATGTTGAGGCTGTGCATTAAGATTGAGTTGCTGTTTTGGGGAGCGCTGACACTTTTCCTTCTGAGCATTTTTGTTGTCCCTTAACTGTCAATACAGTGATGCCTCATGGTGGAGGTGACAAAGGGATGACCAGATTTGAAAAAAATGGCTGGCGGGGATTTTCTTGTTATCAGTTGGCATGCGTCATGTGAACTGAGATATTCTAACAGCAAAGGCTGCAAAAAGTAGTAGTAGTGGTGTACATCCGTCTTTCAGTATCATCCCCATCCAGGTGGATCTATTCAAATATTATATAAAAGGACTGCTTAGCCAGCATTGGTTATTCTTTGCATGCACTGAGGGTCCAAGGCTTGTGATGCCAGATCAGTGAGGCGATGTAAGACAGGTTGGCTTGCTTTGATTCGGTAGAACTTGCTGTTGTGTGTCTCTTATGCTTTGTTTTGCTCCCTTGTGTCCGTGTTTCATCATTCTATTTTATGATTGTTGATTAGTTTTATCCAGATAGGCTCATTCCTTTTCCGCCCTTTGAGACATGCATGTGATGAAGAGCTATATAAATAAATGTACTTGAACTTGATATAATATTCTTGTTTTTCTTCTTTATATCTCAGTTGTTACCTTTATTATTGTCTTATTGCTATGTTTTTTATATATTCTGTGAAACACTTTGTAACTTCTGTTTTGAAAAGTGCTATATAAATAAAGTTTACTATGATTGGGATATATCCTGCTGATGTGCAGTGATTTACTTATGACATCACTGCAGAAAAGAGTGTGTTTGCGTATGTGTTTTTTTTTAGCAATTCTATGCTAAATCCCACTGCTGTATATGTAGAGATGATTAAGAATCATATCTGGCTCAAGGGAAGAAACTGTCATCAGTGAGGGTTTGAAATAAAATTAACTTTTTCCTCTTGTTTTTCAATAATTTAAAAAGATTCATAGATCTGTTACATTGCCTATTCCCTGTAATTTAAGGAATGCAACATTTTCTATTGCTTTTGGCACTGTGGGTCTTGCCAAACAATTGTAACTGTGGCATATGCTTCATGTTTATTTGAACATGGCCCTCGGTTTACACTGAGCCCATTTGATTTTTTCCATCGGGCTTCATGTCGATAAACACACATCTTTGAGGGATTATTGGCTGAAAATTATTGCTGTGTGAATAATTATTCCACACCTCCATCTCAACACTAGACAACTTCGTAACCTTATGGACAAGTTGCATGAGGCCCGATCAAATGAATTTTTCAACAGCCTGAAAAAATGATTTAATGAGTGCTTAAAACTTTAATTGGTGTTCTGATGAAATATTAATTGATTGTTTTGAAGACTATCCACAAGTGAGGAATGTTAACCAATAGAAATCCTTATCACATTCACATTAGGATAATTCACCCGTTTTAAAAAGTTCTCTAGTTTCATCATGTATAATTATATGAGTGTAATACAGCACAAGAGAAGAAGACAAAGCCTGTGACGGTGATGACTCTAAGTCTTCCTGTGTGTTTTTGTAAGTGGAAGTCAACACTTGAGGTCATTTGCTGTGATTGCTCGCTGCCAGTTGCTGGGTCTGAAGAGAACAACCACGAGGAGGAACCACAGAGTGGGTAGTGAAATGACTCAATCACCATGGTGACAAAAGAGGCCATCCCATCAATTCCTCACATGGAGATGAAATACTTTGTCGTCCTGGAGGAGGGGATCAAGAGCTATGACCTCCCTCTCTATTGCTCATTCACCTACTCTCAAAATTGTCTCTCTCACCTCCGCAGTGAGGATTCAAAATGCAGAGCACTCTGATTATCATGTGAACAAAGGCAAATCATGGCAAGAGAGTCAAGTGTTTCACCTATGGTGTGTGTTGGAGGCCTATACGTGCTGCAGTATTGTCGTGCACTGCAGAAGTTAAAGAAGCATCAAAATTATTTTCAAAGGGCTTTGAGTCCAACTTCAAATTCAGTTAGCAGTGCAAAAGACAGAGACAGATGGAAATACTGATTGCATATCTGGACTTGGTTTAGCTGTTTTGGTGCTTTGGATAAAAATTCCCTTCATATGGAATATATTACATGTAATATGTTCTTTCATGGCATGTACAGAGTTGTAGTGGCTGGTGAAGACATCTAAACTCCAACCTTTTTATTTGCAGAACAGACTTCGCAAAAAAGAAAACAGTAGCAAACTCAGTAAACATCAACTAGCTAAATCAACTAGCTTGTTAATTTTTGTGTCCAAGACTTTAAGGCTAAGTCAATGTCACCATGGTATCAGTGGGATAATCCAATCCAAGGTGTGTAGTGCATAAAAAACCCTTAATGCATTCCCTTTAAAACCCTTTTGAACCACACCACACCACGCAAAACTCCACTGTGTGGTTCTTGACCTCCACATTTTTAGCGTTCATGCAAAAATATATTTCCCCATCTAACAAGTGACCATGGAACTGTGAGGGCACGGCTACATCGTGATTTATGTCACATCCGAGGTCTATTTACCACTACCTCACTGCATGTGACTAAGGATCAGGTTGTATAGTTCTTGTTTTCAGTTGTCAAGATTTTGCCTTGCTTGTTCCAGTATTCAGATTGTGTTTTTGTTTTTGTTTTTTTCAGTGAAGGACAACTGACAAGAGAGAAAAGCTCTGTTTTGGTGACAAAAGAACTGTCTGGTTTCAGTTAAGTGACGCTCTTTGTGTGCAGCAGAAAGTATTTCCAAGCTGTCACTTTCTTTCTGGTGTCCGCAGTAGCTGCTGAATTCGAGGATCAGCCCAGCTAATTTGGAGCAGGTGATGTGGGAAAGTTATAATTGTGTTTTTGTTCACACATTCACAGCTGACAATGTTACCACCTGCTGCCTGTGCGAGGCAGAAGCAGATAATGTTGCGTGTACTCACCGCACTATTTTCACCCAAAATGAGGCAGTTTGTGAGTGTGTGTGTGTTACTAGTTTGTTCCATGTTACTATAAAGCAAATATTATGTGCATATACACTCATTAGAGATTCAGAGCATCTCAGATGGTGAGATATTTAAAGAGTAAGAATAAACACATAACCATAGGCATTACTGCATTTCCATATACAATGCACTGTCAATTATAACAGTTATGAGATATCATGTCAACTGATTTTCCTAAAGAGCCTGTATTGCAAGCATCAGAAATTACATTTTTTTTTTTTTTTACTGTGTATCACTTCTCTGTTAGGGTGCCCTCGCTGCTGGAGTTCATTATCCTGCTCTTGGCCCGGTGCAGATTAGAGAGCCAACCTCTGAGCCGGTACCACACCTCACTCGGATGACCGTGATCTTCTTCCCCCACACTGGGCAGGAGGCGAATGGGAGAGCAATCAGATGACCGCGCTCCTCTAAAGTTAAACCGACTCGTTCTCACTCGCCTACCATGCCTCCCCGCGCAGGCTGCAGCGTGAAAGACGGAGGTTATTTTTAGACCTGCTACATGGAAGTGACTGAGGTGCATGGCTTAACTTGTCAAATCTCTAGAACTTTTCTTCAACCATGAAATGCCTTCCCCGATTGAAATCAATGAAGTCTCCTTGACTGACAGAATATTGCACAAGTACATGGACTTATCGCTTGCTTAGCCGCTTGATGAAAGCAGTATTGTCAAAGAGCAATTGCTTCCCTTACAACTCCTCCCTTACAATAACATACATCCCTCTCTCGCAATTCACACACTTTAAGACCAAAGAGTACAGAGGATTCGTGTACTGCCACATGACCCAACCTCACCTCCCCCATCCACCCTACAGAGCCCGAAAAAAAAAAGCCTTCATTAACAATAAAGAGGCTGACAGAAGTGTGATGTAGGCCCACGGTGAGCAAATCCGACAGGGCTACACCAAACGTCTCCTTGCTGACTTATTAGCATCCAGAAAAGTAGGTCAATCAAAGGAGGAGGGAAGGAGACAGAGTTAAGCGCCTTACCAACACGTTTCTGTGTTGCGAACAGTGCAACAAGGCTAAAAAAGACATATTCAAATATCCAGTGTGTGTATAAACAAGTTAGCAAAGTGGTGGTATTTTAGGCTCGAGTGCTAACCAGGAACATTAGGAAATTATTTGAAAATATTGCAAAAAAAAAAAAAAGTGTGAATCGGCCTGTTACGTTGTGTAGTATTTTAGTGTTTAGAAGTTTAACAAACAAGCTGTAGAGACATTTCAGAACCATCTTTAAATATAGTTGTTGCTCATTAGCACTATTTCTCCTCTGCTTTGCGCCACTATACTTCCTTACTTGCTAATTGCCAATTAATTCATATGAGCCCTCCAGAAAATCCATTAATTCCCCGCAGAGCTCAAAATTGTCGTTTTTCAATGTTTCATTGTTGTTGCCAAGCACTCGGTGTAGCAAAACGCATTAGTCTTGTATTTAACCAGGTTTTGTTGTTTAAATCAGTTTAATTACATGATGACATTTAGACAATTATCGCTGAAATCGCTGAGGAAGTTGCATGAATTTTCTTGGATGACTGATAAGGTGTCACTTTCCCTGAATTCTCCTTTTGGGATCAACAAATTATTAATCATCATTTAACTCCTGGAATATTTGGCATGTTCATAGTAATTTATAGCGCTGAGGATTTGAATAGCCCATTAATATCATCATTAAATAGAGCTGATAGTGTTCATATATTGTCTTTTTCTTTTGATTTGAGGCTGTTGTGAAGATTGAGCCATCCAGAGGCTTCTCTAAACTTGTTGCATTAATGAGATGATGATGATGATGACGATGATGATGGTGATGTAGTTAGCTTCATCTGCGCCAATAGCACATATGAAGAAAAAGAGAGATAGATGGGTACTTATAGATTCTACAGTACATAAGAGTAAAAAGCATTCAGGATGCTAATATAAGACATGGAATAAGAATTCAAATGACATTAGTCATGCAAATATTCATAGCATAGACTAATGTGTGTGTGTGTGTCTGTGTGTGTGTGTGTATGAGAGAGAGAGAGAGACAGAGAGATAGAGGGGAATAGAGTGTGTGTAGGTGTCTGTTGTTTACACAGTGTACATATATTCTATAGCTGTTTTATGCCAAGCAGATAAATATTTAATGAAACGTAAGGGCATTTTTTTTATACGCTGTGTTTGCATATTTCAAACTTATTTGCTCTTAAGGCTCAGCAACTGCTGTGTTGATGGCTCACGGTGGATTCAATAAAGTTGTGATTATGGAAGATTATGGACTTTGCCAATGGGCTCTTTATATGTTCATCACTCATTCCAGCTCGCCTATAGTTCACTCTGCAGCCTGTAAGTTAAAGCACAATGCACAGCACATACGCAGGTCACATATAAAGTGTACAGCCTGATGGATTTTTGTCATAACATCCACCTTTTTTTGTTGTTGTTGTTTGTTTGTTTGTTTTGCAGACAAATTGTTCTCATGTTGGTGCCAGGAGCTGTCCACACTACCTTTGATCACCTCTGTAGTCATAATCATGGAGGAAATGCTAGACGTGATGGCTTTGTCCCACATCCAGTTCTGCTATCATCCCTGGAAATAAAAGAAGACGGGATAAGGAGGTAGAGTAATAGTTTTAGGGAAGAATGTTTTTTTTTCCTCCACATCCTTTTTTTTTTTTTTTTTTGACGGATCTTTGAAGTTATTTCTATCCTCAGGCACAGCAAAAGTACTGAGTGTGATAGCTTTTTATTCGCTGTTAGATTTGGTTTTTGTTTTGTTTCTTTCTCAAAGTTTTTTTATGCAGCGTAGCATATTTTAGACACACGGATGGCGGCTGAGCCTAAGGGAGTTACAGCTTGTCTGTGTGCAGACTGCACTTGTTAGTGTCTCCGGGTTCTAGTGGTGTAGATCAAAATATGATGCATGATATATGAACAGAAAGATACTGAGGTGCAATAGGATGGCGGTGAATCTTTAAGAGTCTACCGCATGCAAATTAAAGTGATCATTTATTCTTTTAAAGGAGAGTTTTATCCTCTGTGCCAGAAAGATGATCGACATTTGACTTTATGCTTGACATGTTTGATCGCCAAAGACTTGACAGTGCAGCTAGGCCAAACTTGGCTGCACAAACCCCATGTTGTGCAAATAATTAGAGCACAAAGAAGCACACTTATCAGGTTTTTGACAACTGAAACAATTCAAAGCAATTGTCCTTTGGGTTCAAAAAGCATCTACACAAGTAGAGGAAAAACAAGCTTGGTGTGAATGTACCCTTAGTCTGGTGTGGGCGAGCGTACATCTAATCAGTCCTGACTGTGAGTATAGAGGGGCTTCTTCTTGAATGCCAGAGTTTACAGTTGAGACTTGTGTAGGTGTCAAGGACATAATTCACTGAAACATCTGTGATGCAAAATGTCTGCTTGATAACCCCAATTATGTACCCACTCACTACCCCCTCTTTCCTTTAAAAACCAAGCCAGGTTTCCATGTAAGTATTCACCTTGGCTAAAGTGATAGTCATTTCATATTATGTATAATATCACAATGTAATTTTTGTAAGAACTTCATGTTCTACCTGATCAGCAGTGCATAAGAGATCATCTTTAGCTGAGTCAGTTGATTATGTGCCCTAAAAAATGTACATTAACATGGCATCATCTGACATTATCAGAAAATAGCAGAGGTCTAAACTATTAAATCTATACGCTAAGCACAAGTTGATGAAAGCCAGTATGTCAGTGGGAATCCGCAGCTGTGGCATATATTTTTGAGACATTTCCAAAGGGGCTCCTATGGAGCCATATAGCTCTGCATGTATTATTCATACACAGTTATATGACATCTGTAGAGCCTAATGGACTTGCCAAGGCCACAGCTTTGTCAGCTCTCACATTTACTGATATTCCTGCAGCTGAAGTGGGTTTGATTGCATGGAGGGAACGGAGCGCTGTTTGCATCCCAGTCGAACAAAGGATTGTAAAAATGTTCATCAAAATAGCTCATCTAATGCAGTTCTGTGTCACTTCATTGAATTCATAATCCCTGTTTTCACTGTTTCATAGCTGTAAAATATGCTTATAAACATTCACGGCACTAAATAAGTGATAAATCAGGTTGAAATGGTGATAATATTCAGTGACTAGACCTGCAACGTTTATTTATGCCCACTATGAAACTGAAATTTATGTAAATATCATTTTTCATTCCGTTGACTCCCACAGATTTTAATCCACTTGATTATGAAAAGTTTGTAGCCACGACTACAAAATAAATCAAAACCATATTAAGTTGTTTTGTTACATAACTGTGAGTAGTGTGGACTCAACTAAATCAACAGTGTACTCATTGCTAAAATTAGGTTGAATGAACATCTGTCTGAACAACATCTGTCTACAAATCACTTGTCTGTCCCTTTTCTTAAAAAACAGACACTATCTTTATATGTTGCTTTGACGTGTTGATACAATGGCTTCCATTTATAGAAAACTACAGTAATTAACTTTTCCATGAGCCATAATCTAGTTGGCCCTGCCACTAGGTTTCATAAAGATCTTGACAGAACAATATTAGTGAAACTGAATAATGTTAGCGATAACTTCCCTCAGCTTGTCAAGTCTCAGTTGATTAGGAACTTCACAATGGACACAAAGAATAATTTGACTGGAAATAATTAGTGCCTGATTAGCAGATCATTCATCTACGGCCACTGGGACAATTTGACTAAAATACTATACTGGTTTCTGCTGAATTGTATTCAATTACTGAGCAAGCAAGAAACTGGGCAATTTTCCCTTATTCCAACCATATCCATTATATCCAATTATTTTTAAATGTAGGCTATAAGATGGACTCTTCAAAAATCCAAGTGAAAACATCTAAAACATAAATCATAAAATGGGGATTAATAAACCAAGTGCAGCCCAACAAATTACTTGTAAATCGATTCACATTATTTATTTTTGACAGTGTAGTTTTCATTTCTTCTCTTATCCACTGCATTTTCAAGTGAAATCTCATGCATCACCCACATTTTATAATATAAGCAACAAAAAAAAAAAAGAAAGAGAAAATGCTAAATACATGTACACAGGCGTTCCTGCACCATGCTAAGTCACTCTCAGCTACAGCATGGTGCTGACTGAGAAGGCAGCACACACTGACCGCAAACAATTTGATGCTGCTCGTGCAAACACCCACACACTTGCATTCAAATTAACAGGTGCCAATAGCTTCTCCAGGCAGTCTGTGGGGGTTTCAGAGTCCACCTGTGCATAGCAGCTAGGTTATGAACTCTCCGTGACACCTACGTGTGAATGCACCTCAGCATCCAGCCCTGAATAATTTGTGGTCTGCCAGCTGAACCAGGCTAAATGGTCTCCTAGCCCTTCAGAGATGCCGTCTCTGCTCTGCAATCTCAATTGGTCCACATTTCATGCATGTGGGACTCCGTGATGAAAGAAAAACAAGGTCGCAAAGCGAAGGTTGCATAACAGATTTCTCAAAAATGTATATGCTCAATAAATTATATGCTTTTCCAAGGATGTTTTCTAAGCCTTTCTGTTTAACTTACTGTATTTATTGAGGATAACATATGCTCTACAGATTTGAATCATAGCTCATGAATAGTAGCTGAATAGTGGCTCATATTTATTTACAAAATGGACAACTGGCAACAGACATTAGTATTCCACATGGAAAAACTTGGAAAGACAAGCAAATGTAGGGTAATATGCATTGTCTGCTTAAGTCCTTCTACTTTATCTATATCTATCTATATAAGATGTTGATATGTTTCTGCACTAAAGCCACCAAGACAAATTCCTTTTTTTTTTTACCTTATTGTGATACAGTGAGAAATGGTGCAACTGAAGCAAAAGGCAATAACTCAGAAATGACACTTAGAAAAAGAAAAAAAAAAGAAAGACAAAGAAAAAAAGTCAATTTAAAGAGAGAAGTTGGAGATATATAGAAGAAAAAGAAATTTGACAAAGGACTTAGGTGCCCAATGAGATATAACCCTATAATAGACTGTAATCACAGTCTATTTCATCTGCACACAGTATACATCACGGAGACGTGGAGCGCTGGTGCTGAGATGCTTTGTGAATTGTAACACATTCATCGCGAGGAGTTTCTCCAGCGAGGTTACTGATGCATGCATGACAGAGTAGGAACAATGGGGATATCAATTAGAAGAGGGGGGCTCATCCACCTGCCTGGCTAAGCTTGATCAGCCTGGGCCGTCTGCAGGCACTGTTCCTCCACCGGTCTCCACACATAGATCTTCAAATGAGCCAAAGCTTAGGGGAAAATGCTGGATTCACAGTCCATTTAACCCAATATTAACATAAATCATTTTGGGATAAACACTTCTGCTAGCCAGAACTGCACTGTAGCTTGACAGTCTATGGTTTCCACCTTTCCTGGTTCCATATGTTTTACAGGAAAAATGGTTTTTTTTCTCCATTACTGGTGCTTTTTTTATTATGAGGAGCAGTTTTGCAGGATTTTTCATTATGAGCAATGTAGTGCACGGGCTACTGAACCAAGGCCCTCCCTCCTTCTCCCTACAAGGTTTTTCAAGATCAAACGTCATGTATCTTCCTTTGATTCTCAGAAGTAAAACATTTAGTTTTAGGCCTACAATAGATTATACTTTTTGGCAAAAGTTGAACTCAGTAACCCCCAGATCTTTCCCCTTAGCACATACACACAGAATGTAATTGGAGTTTGAATACCAGACTAACTGCACTGAAAATAGAAATTAACATTCATTTGCATTTGGCAAAAGGGACAATTCACCATTTTCTGTTCTCATTCTCATACAAAAAGTACTCTGACCTCTGAGAATGTTTCAAACCAGGACAGAATTGTTGCAGATTGTTTACTTTGTGTACTTGTGCTTTTATTATACATGTACTGTATATTTGTATTTGTAAAATTTGATTACCCAAAAATAAAAACCAAAACCAAGCCAAACTAGAAGAATGGCAGCTATGATGCATTCTACAGTACATTTTTCAAGATGAAGAAATTTCATATCATTACATTATGTCAAGAAATTATTTTTTGAGTATATTTGTGGATATCCACAGTAGCCAGAACAGCAAAGACCAAGTCAGGAATTCAGTGTATCACACATGCCCATGCATATTCAGTTTTTTTCATTTTCTGGGAGCTTTATGTAACAGTATAACAGTGTGTCAGAAAACTTGTTATATTGCCTTACCTGTAACTGATTAGAAGTTTTTAGGAAAGATGAAAGAGTAATCTTGGCAACTCTTGTTTGGGATTAGAATCATACAGTCATTGATTGCTAGCTGGCTAGACATAGGTTACATCATAGCTGCATTTTTAAATTTAGCTGGAGTTAAATTTGGTATCTGAATGATCTTTTTAAATGCAGCTATTAAGGCTACAATGACAAAAACACAGCAGAGTTTGCATATTCTCTACGTTTGCATAAGTTTCCCCTGGGAGCCTCCAGTTTCCACTCACAGTCCAGACATGTAGGTCAGCTGGATTGGACTCTCTAAATTGTCAATAGGTGTGAGTGTGTCTGGACTGATTGTCTGTCTATCTGTGTTAGCTCTGTAATGGACTGGCAACCTGTCAAGACTGCCTCCCTGCCTTCTGCCCACTGTCTGCTGCTACAGGCTCCAAACCCTGTGACCGTGAAAAGGATTAAGCAGGTAGAGAAAATGAACGAATGCATGTATTCATGAAAGTAAGAGGTGATGGTCACGTCTTTTTTTCTCTCAACAAAGAAACTACTACCACACAAGATTTGCATGCGCTAGAGCAGGTGTGTCACACTCTGGTCTCAAGCCTGTTTTCAGACCAGGTGTGGCTCATTACCTGCCAAGGAAAACCTGCAAAATAACAGTTTTTAAAGATTATTTTTGGGCAATTTCAGCCTTTTTTCTTTTGATAGTTTGCAGTAAAGAGACACAGGGGAAATTGGGAGACAGAGGGCAACAATATGTGGTGAAGTTCTCAGACCAGATTCAAACAGGATCTTAGCAGCACTCTTCACCAGAACCAAAGCCTGGACTAAAATGGGAATAGAAATAGGAACAAAGCCAAAAATTACTCCGGAGCATTACTGCTAAAAAGAAAAAGAAAAAATAAAAAAATACAGAAAATATAGTCTCATATACTTTTTAATACAACAATCCTGAACCTTTTCTTTTTTGATGATGCAATTCAGCAATAGGCAGCATGTCTCCAGGCAGAATGACTGTCCGCATAAAAGGCTCTCTGTAATACATAAGTTGTGAAGTTCCCAGAGGCTTTTCGATCTTGTGGCGCTAAACACATGCATATTACCCCATCGTAATGTAACTCATTCGCCTTGTTACAAGCATGTTGCATCACATCTTCCTTTGGCCTGAGCACCTGGCCCTCCATTGGTCTGTGCATCTGCCTGTCCTGCTCCACTGTACATATAAACAAAAGGGTTGAATGATTTTTGTTCTGAATAAATCTCCTTCCTATCACTCTACCCGCACAAAATCAATTCTGCGCCTAATTTATTCATCTCTCCATATTCCTCAATAGCCTGGCATTGAAAAGAGAGGGGAGAGGAAGAGAGAATTGCGCTTCTTCTTTTCTGAAGGTCTTCCATTAAAAATGAATGGCTCTCTGATTCTGTGAAAAGGAGGCTGGGATTGGGACCGTATCCCGGAGGTTTGGGCAGAGCGAGAGCTCAACGGGTCCAAGTTAAATTTCTGCTCTTCTCCCTTTCTTTCTATTTTGGGCGTTTATGGAAAAGAGTGCACATGCTCAGCACACCCGCTCCTGGATGGAGGTTTGAGAAATTGATTTGCGTACTGATGGATCTGACAAAGATGGAACAAAGAAAACTACACTAACTCGGTTTGCTCTTTTAAAGTCTAATGGTAAAAATGTCTCACAGCCAAGGTGAGCTTAGTTTGAAAGTCTATGCCGGTCAGATTAAATATCTTCAACATTAGTCTATTTCTGTTTTGTTCAGTGGTTCAGAGAAAGAAAATGTCATGGTTTTCTGCTTTGAGGAACTCTGCTTTGTCTCTGTTCTCAGAGAAAAATGGAAATAGTTTATGCTCATCCTAAAGCGACTTTTATCTCTAGTGCAGAGCAAAAATTATGCTGAACAAAGGAAAAATACTTGCAGACTAAAACCCGATGTAATAAGCTTTACTTGTGCGATGTTTCACCCCAGTGTGGGTGTTTGGTGATGTATTACCTGACGAAAACCAACATTGTAAGCTCCCAGTAAAGCTTACTGGGAGCAGAAGGTCAAAGTTTTTTTTTAATTTTTTTTATTTTCTTATTTTCTGTAAAGACAGCACTAATCACAGAATTACAGGGCATAGCAATCTGCTCCAGGTGCAGTCACACTGATGATTTCTTATGTCGTTTTACATGAGTCAAGGCAAAGCAATACGATCCAGGCCTGCTATATTTCCAACTGAAACAGCTTCTGCTATGAATTTGTGAGCAGTACATGCATACTCACAAACAAAAACATCCACACACACACACACAATC
>OMKZ01006707.1:2170-14532 GCA_900302535.1 Neoniphon sammara | reverse complement strand
ATTTTAATTTTTTAATTTTATTTATTTTTTATTTATTTTTATCTGTACACAATACACTATTTTTAGGTACCACAACACAATACAGTAACATTTTTTGTATTGTAAATAAATAATGCTGTGTCAGCTGTTACTACTCATTACTGCACACAACCTTTCATTATAAGCTTATATTCTAATGTATCTGTCTCTCTCTACTCTCTATAATGAATTCATTCCTTTTTCAGAGTCAGGCCACTGTACACATAGATGCATAGCTCAAACCTGACCCAAGATCATCCTTCCTCATTTCCACAGTCATCTATGTGAAAATAATGCTTTCATTCAGCCCTCTGTAATTGGTTAACTGCAAGGAAAATCAAGCTGAACCAAGGTGATGAACTCGTCCGCCTTTTGCTGCGGTTCTCATTTCATTCCAGTCGCAACGAAAAATGTTCATTCATTACACTGCTCAAGCTGTGAATAGGTGTTATTTTCTCAGGTGACAATATATTATGAGCCGTGATCATTTATCCTCAATCAGTTTGATTGAAAGACCTGCAGGCCTTCAGTTTCCTCTCTTTCTGTCCCTTGCTCTGTGAACGGTTGTGTTTGAACAGAGCTCTATATTAAAGAGTGTAAATGTAAATGAAATTACTGTAAGTTATTTCACCTTGAGTTCATGACATTATCACAGCATAATCAGGTGAGCTCAGCCTCATCCTAAAGTAGACTTGCAATCATAAAATGTGTGTGTGTGTGTGTGTGTGTGTGTGTGTGTGTGTGTGTGTGTGTGTGTGTGTGTGTTAGAGAGAGGGTGTTCCTCATTGCATGCGTGTGACTCATCCATTTGACCTAGTGTCGGGGTGGCACACGCAACACTGCCAACTCTACCCTCTACCTACATTAAAAAGTACACACATGCACGCACAAACACACACACACACACTCCTAGCCATACCCACACACTCTTCTCCTCTGTAATAGTATTGTAATAGTGAAGCATTAATACAGCAATGAAATGTAACAATTCTTCAGTTACAAGCAGTAATCCCAATGAGCTGCGTCATGCTTTCATTTGAGAGGATTTGGGAGCTTTTGAGTCTGACTCACTATGAAACCTTTGAATTCCTTTGTAGCAGAACAGAGGGGCTGATTTTTCATAACCATCAGAGAGGAGAAATGGAAAGCAGATCATTTGGGGCTACTGTGGCGCTGATAGTCAAGTTCCTCGTAGACTACTAGAATCCTGATGAGATTGGAGACGGAGAAGGGGGAGCTGGATTGCAGCCACAACCAGAGCTGATGATAGGATGGGCTTATGGAGGACTCATCCAAAGATTTCTTGCCTCTTTCTTTATTTCTTGGCTCTTCTTTCCAACATTTCTGCAAGAAATGTGGGTTATAAGGTGCTGCGAAGAAGAATGTCCCAGTCCTTTTCTAGTTAATCGCTCTACACAGCAGCTATTGTTTCAAACAGCTGTGAGATGGGGGCGGGATGGGGATCAGACCTATGGACAATTTTAGCCAGTGATTCATCTTGTTTTGTATATGAGCAGGCCGAAAAAATACTGAAATCCTGCACCAGCAACTTTTACATTCAGGGCTATTGTCCAAAAATGCTTTATGTTTACACTGTGCTGTTGAGCACAGAATGTAATATTGTTTTTGAAACTTCTGAAATGAAACTTCCATTTTGAATTAACAACCCCTCAGTGACCTTGCTCTGCAATCTATGAAGAATGCATATGAATCGCAATTACGGCCCCTAAATTCCATGGCCCAATGCCTCTAAAACGTGTATGAACTCATAAATACATTCATGGGGTATTAAGAAAGTGTCATCAAGCAGACAGAGACAAATGACTGTTATTAACAGCACAAAGTCCTCCATATGCTCTGCTGCAAGTTTACAACTTGCACTCATTTTACAAAGTCTTGGATCTGATAACAGATCTATCTCAAAGCTTATCGCTGAGAATAATGAAATGTGGATGAAATGTGATGTGATCAAATCTAAATATAAATGGAGAAATCTTTGTCTCTCTGTCTGTCTGTCCTTCGATTTTCTCGACAACCATTCATCCAATCAACTTCAAACTTGGTGGGTGTACTGCTAAGGCCCCGAGGAAGCACAGTGTGAAATGTGAAGTTTTTTAGATGAGCTTTTCTCGAGAAAGCTGCAAAAATACATTTTCTAACTGCTAGTTACCGTTGTGATTGACGAAATGAAAAAGACAGAAATCAAGTGTGAGGGCAGTGCAACACCCAGACAGCAAGAGTTTTGTAGTTCACCATCAAAAAAGGCAGCAATTGCAAATATTTTGTTATTTACCTTTGAAAGACAAACATGTGAAGTAGATGTGAACTTCTACCCCATCACCCCCAGACTAACATAATCAGAGCGGAGCAGCGGGCTGCAGCAGTAACACACAAGACTGACCAACACACTGCAGGGTTCGGAAAGCAGCAGTGTCTAGCTTTGGAGCCGTGGAGAGAGGACTCTTTTCTACATTAAAACACTACATGATTATTTGTCATTTGTCAGGAAAGGAGGTTAAGGGTTAAGGTTAGCGTTATGATTATGGTTCGGAATGGGCATAGCCATAAAGCATTTTGTGTTAGCTTAGCATAAAGACCTGAAGTCTATTGGAGTCATTAGCCTAGCTCTGTCAAAGTCAAAATAGCAATTCCAAAGTTTTACTTACACAATGTATCATTGTATCAATGTATCAATTTCCAAGACATGTATTTCAAATACACATGATATATTGAGTAAATACGACAGCTTCAGACTTGCTGTAAGGTTTAGTTTTTTCACTTTGACAGAGCTAGGCTAATGACTCCTGTTGACTTCAAACGCTGCCCATAGGAACCAAACCAGTGGACGTACAGAAGTGAAAATGGTATCGAACATCTTGTCTCAGTCTGGGTAAGTAGGAAAAAGGGTATTTTGCCCAAAACATTGGAGTATTCCTTTAAGTTTGCTATTCTTGAGGTGCTGTGAAAATGCAAATGCACAAAAGCTTACAGTCCTCTCTTTGCCCTGGAGCCCTCTTCCAATACCCAGGGGACTTTGGCCCAAAACTTTCTGGAGGAAAAGGAGCAAATGATGTTGGAGACATTTTGGGGCCATATGACTTGTACAGCGGGCATGGCCATGGATGAGCTGGACTGGGGCAGTCAAGTCGAAGCTAGCGGCCACATAGCAGGAAGCCACAGCAACCACAATAGAAGAGAGCATCCAGAATAGAAAGATCAGTTAAGCTAAATACTTGAAAACATGGTGAACATCCTTTTTTTTTTCTAGTAGATTGGCTGCATTCACTGCCTGCTTTTTTGCAGATGCCAGTTACCTGAGGCAAGATGCCATTTCAAAGTCGACAGCTCATTAAGGTGAGTAACAAGTGCTGGGGAGGGAACTGGGGAAAAGTTGTATACTGTAGCTTAAAATATATCATGCCTGCAGTTGAAAATACCAAATTGTAATAAAGCTCGGGCATATCCTCTTTTTTGCAGAAGAAATAAGAAAACAAAGGAGGAAACTGTTCATCTGCGCTTCATTGTTGACATATGTGTGGATCTGATAGCGCTTGCACAGAATTACCTTGTGAACAATGCCCGGCTGACGAAGAATAAGATTTGTTTTTCTACCATCCGTTCGCTGCCAACTGTCTGCCCCTCATAACTTTACTGTCCTGGCTGCACATCCACAAAAGAGTATTGGACTTCGGGCAAAATATGATTGTGGCACTATATCCATTTATATTTCTTGACAGTACCTACTGTAATATCTCCCAAATCAAATAAATGTCATCATTCATCACACAAGCCAGTCTCTTCTTATTCTGAGAGGTAGAGACCAATTCAATCCACTTTGACTCGACATCCATCTATCAGCATCACTCTCTCTAATTGAACTTTAAGGGTCATATTTTTGCTCCATACCCTACACTGCTGTATATTATCTCGTCTCTAGATCTTAGAAACTGGATCCACATTTCTATTTCCTTTGCTTTATCGTGTTCTTGGAGGCCAGGGTCAATGCAATACATCCATCAACGATAAAAAAGAAAACACAGATATCACTTTCGGAGCAAGATTAGGATATTTCTTTCAAGGATACTTCAATTCCCTGTGTTACAGACATTAGGAAGTAAAACATTTTCTTTGGGCTTTTATTGAGATGTTATATTCAGAGATCTTGCAATGTATCAGAAGGACGAATTATGTCAGAGGAAGATTTTTTTTTTTTTTTTTATCTGGGTACATTCTAACGAAAATGAAATTTTATGTGGCGCTGTATGTATGTATACGGTAGGAGGACTGCATCAGTAAGTCATTTATAAGGTCTCATGTTTTTAAAAATTCAAGCACGTCATTTCCACACTGGATTATATTTTGTTGGCGGCAAGCTGCAGAATACTGTGGAAATACTGGTGATGGTGAACGGTATGGGAAAGCTGAACTCCATTTTCAGAGATATGGAACAGGGAGAATCATAAAAGGCTTTTCACACTGTGAAGCGCACAGAGAAGCGGATCAGAAACAGCAGTCCCTCAGGATATACTGTCATTCTCAGCTGAGGTCACCCAGCCTGTTTGTTTTCATCGCTGCACTGTTCTCCAAGACTCCCCACAGTCTTCTGAATTAAATCCCCCAGAAAGAAACACTCCAAAATCCCCATACGTTTTAGTGCACTCGGGGATTCAATGCAAGGGTCATTTGAGGCATCGATGGCTCCATCCACTTTAATGCCCTGCTTGAGCGCAGAAATACATTCGAGCATAACTGAGGTCATGGGTCACAAAGCGCTGCTGAAAGGCAAATAGACAAACATTTTTCCAAAGGAAATGCTGACATGAAAGCTGATTGCATTAATTGTCATTTTAAGCCTCTAATTGGCAGAAGCACAAGCAGAATCTCTGTGGTTGTTTTTAATATTAAGCCAACTTCCTCTAAATCTGCACGCCTGTGCTGCATTTCTTCTTCTGTGGGATCATGTCTTCCAAATGGCGAGCTGAAATGGGCTTTTTTTCTGGTCCTCAGTCAGGCCAACATATCAGATATTCCAGTTATGCTCAAGTGGACTATTCCACATGAAAGAGAGATTTTACTTTCTCTTAGAAAGAAAAAAAAGATGCTTGTTGCCTACACATATTTGAAAAATGTATTTTTATATACACAATATATAACAATATATATTAAAATTTTCCCATGGTGTCAGAGATATTACAGATTTGCCCCGACCACAGCCACATCCGCTGCCACAGATCCTGGATGTGAACACAATAACTCAAATATTGTTTATTCAAATCTATTCAAATTTGTTGTGCACATTGTCCTTGACCTTTCCTCCAGTGCCACCGTCAAGCCAAACTCAGGTTGTTTCAGGGATAAAGCCTTCTATAGTTCATCGATAGCACATGTAGTCAAGTTAACAAGATTTTTTACCAAGGTAAAATCAACCATCTGATGACACCAGTGAGTTTGTTCTAAGCTAAACTGCATCCAAACAGTGGTGTTATACTAACAACGAAGTCAAATGCAGTTGAACATAGTGCTGTGACCAAATGTGTGTCAACGCACTGCAGTTTTGTATTATTAATTTATTCACATTCCATGTCAGTCGAAGGTGCATGAACATTAAAGAGGTAAACCGTAACCTTGGGAAAACAGAAACAGCAGTGACAAAAACTCAGATTTAGAAAAACAGCGGCTGCCAAGAAAAAGTGACAAAGTTGGCAGAGGGAACATGAGGATTTAGAAGCTGTTTCATGAGTCATAAAGGTGCCGATCTGCTCCTTTGGTCCAGACAAACCTGCAAAAATCTGCTTCTGCAGTAAGTACACCATGTCTTTAGGTTGCACAGGAGAACAAGAGAGGTAAAGCCCTATGGATGAATAAGACTGGGAGGGCAGATGGCACAAAATGGCTGGTCTCTCCATTGAATGTGTCATCAAGCCAGCGGCCTCCCTCTTAGCCAAATGTTCAGATGTCATTGGATGTTCAAGCTCTGAAATAACCTGGAAAACAAGGTCAAAAGGAATATCCTACAGAGACATGTGCAGTAAGACTTCATCCCTCTTCAGATGTCAGATACTGTCTTGTTTATGACACGTTTTTACTGCATTGCACTAGTTTAAACATTTAACTATCATTTCTATTATTTAAATGCACATCAAGGCAGTATATTTTCATGTCAATTGCCATTTTATTTCAACATTCATATTTTGCTTATATTTGACTAGTCTCTTGCCTGCCTCTTTAGCCTTCAGTGAATCTAATGTGATTATCACCAGCTCGTTGGTCATCTGAGTTGCCAGGGGAATTACAAGCACAGCGATGCACTGACTTCCTCCGCTTCTGCTTACATGGGTTTCCTAAAGAAATACAGTTTAACAATAGAGAATCACTGACAGACTGTAACAATACCAGTGTTTTTAAGTCCAGATTTGACCCGTATGCTGTTAAACAGCATATGCATGAGCAAATACAGATGCCAGTGGGAGATCTTGGAAGTCGTATGCATTCATGCTGTAACCATTTATGTTGCCCCACATTGGTAAAAGTGTACACACATCTCGATACGGACTTTGATGATTTATTTATTTCCCCTGTGATCTGGCATGCCTTAACACGGACAGAATGCAAAGAGTGCAGATCAGAAACATCGGATGGCGTCGGATCATTATTCCACACAGCAGCTGGTCGTCTGTCAGCACGGAGCTGTCCGCACAAATATTGCCCCGTCCCTTCATACTTTAATGTGATGTGCCGGAGTCTCTCTTTAAAACAGGCCTCTGTCTATATACATATACTGCGGAGACAAAGTGTGACAGGAATTTTGCAGAAGAAAGATGGCCTGAGAATCCTTTATTTATGAATCTTCAGAAATTTCAGGTTTTTTTATGATGAGTAGATGTGAGAAGCTATCAAAAGCTGAGATCTATTTTTTGACAGCTAACTTCGCTGAGAGTTAAGAGCGTCAATGTCACCGGGACAGAGGCAAATCTAGGCCTGATGCCAAAAAGTTTTCAGATGACTTGGTTCATCTCAACCCTGCGCTCAGCCGGGGCGCACCATGGTCCAGCAGGTTTACATGAATCCGGTGTAACCTCGTTGTGAGTTCATTTTGGGCTCTTCACCTGCTGTGTACAAACCAATGAAGCAGAAACAGCAGGAACCATACTTCTAAAAATAAAGTGAATGAATGGATTGCGGCATGGCAATTCATGTCTAAAGCTTCTAGAGATAAAGACACAAGTGGTAGTTTGTTTCGCCTCATGTTGGAATGAGATAAAGTCTGTTTCTCGTCATGGTAAAATGAGATAAAGTCTACTTGCTCTCATGCTAAAATGAGATAAAGTGCCTTTCTCCTCATGCTAAAATGAGATAATAAGGTAGCAGCAAAATCAGTTCTATTATTTTGTATATTTTTACTGTTATCCATTTCAATGACAGAGCCTCAAACTATTGTTGGAGTTTCAAGTGGGCGCAGTGTGCCACACACAGTCACTGGCTGACTGTCTGGTCGACTATCGTCCTGACCATTATGAAGCCTACAATTACTGTATTTCAGTGCTGCAATCAGTGTACCGCTGCAGCTTCTGTTGTCACAGGCTCAGAGAGAAGAGCCAATGGTGCAGAAAGGTTCTGGGCTGATGAACAAGGACACAGCCCTGATTACAGCAGCTTTCTCTCCATTCAAGCCTTTGTGACACTCAGAGACACAATTAGTCTCGACGAGCAAAGAGCCCTCTTAAGCCCGCCTTTTACCTGCTCCCACTCCTGTCCTCTAATTCAATTTACAAGCAGCAAATATGATTGCTATGCGGATTCCAGACATACTGATCATACCGCTCCTTTGTTGTCTTCTTGTAATTGAGTCACAGATGAGTGACTGTCCTCCCCCTATCTGTAATGAAGATACACACCAGATCTCGCTGCAGGAAATCTCTCAGTGAGAGGTGATCATATATTTGTGAGGGCAAAACAATGTTGACTTTTTTTTTTTTTTGCATCATCCCTGCTGGTGGGTTAGGCAGCAGGCTGGCAAGCTGGCACACATAAAAATTCACAACATCAAAATAAAACGGCTCGGGTTCCCTAATAGGAGTCATGCTCTCAACCTTCATATGTGGAGTCACTGACAGTTTTTACGTATTCTTTATTTTTACTTTTATTTTTACCAATTTTGTCATAACCTCTGTCAGACTGTTTTGTTTGCAGTTGTGAATGAGGGGATATATTTTCCTATTTACTCTCATTTGCCGATTTGTAGCAGGTATTTGTATTTGCATTTTTTTATGTATAATTTTGCTGTAAAATTGCTCCCTCTGTCCAAATCAGTATTATGTGCAAGTGCAATTTGTCTGAGCTGCCCTGTTTTTGTTTGTTGTTAATATTTAAAAAGTTAAAATAAAACTATTAATGAAAAAAATAAAATAGAGAATATAAAATACTATGCAATTACGCAACTATGAAAGGTTAAACAAACCAAGACATACAAGCCAAGTGCATCAAAAAAAAATTTGACTAACTGAAACAAAGAAATGTAGAAATAATACAATAAGACCCATAAAAATAACATAAAAGTGAAATCAAATCAGATCAAGAGATAAAAATGACCAAAAATAACCCCAAAGTATTCACTGCAAAAACATGTGCAAGCTTCTTCCAAGTATAGGTACGGAAAATTTATTAGCCAACCACGTAGTATTCACATGACTTTATATCAACTGCGGGGGCCATCATGTTGATAATGAAAGCTGTTATTAGCAGCAGAACTTTTGTTGTGCCAAATCTGTATGCACTAAAATATGTGTTTCCATGGCAGTTTTGTCTATGGTGTGTATTGTTTTGCTGCTTCATTCCAATCTTATTGATTTTCCCCAAAAGACTCCTCTTTTGCATGGTCCACCCCCAGTGATTCTCCTGCACGCTGATCAGATGTTGCAATCTACTCATTGGACATATTTGTTAAAAATAATAACACAAAACTTCTAGGCCCTGTGCTGTGTCTGAATGCTCAACACTGAAAATGTCGTCTCAATGTATGTTATTAGTTTGGTGGCTGTTGGAGTCAAATGTACATATATCTACTGCAAAAGCGAAACAGACTTGTAGAGGATAAAGAAATAGTTTCAGTCATTGTGGATGAATGACCTCACCTTTTTTTACTACATGGCACTCAACAACACTCAAGGATGGTGCTCCAGACTACTTAGCGTTACACACATTCAGCTACATCCAAACCTTTATGTTAAATTATTGAATGTAAATAGAGAAATTGTGTGTTTTTGTATGCAGTTTTGCAGGAAGTGAAGTGTCTGAATCTTAAGATTTTCTGGGTGAGAGCCTCCAGACACCTGCTGTAGCTTGGAAAATCTACTTTAATGGAGATTCCCCAGTTTGGCAGGTTTCCTTGCAGAATCAATGGCTGCTTGAGATTTGAGATAAGCGTGATCTCTGTTCATTATAAGGCGACTAGGCAGGCTACTTTCACTCTTTGTGATCTTGTGAAATGTTTTTGAAATGTCGTTTTATTGTTGAAAGCTGTGCCAAAAGTAGTTTCCCCAAACATTTGTTGTCTCTGCCTCCATTTTATGCCAGGGAAGAAAATAGCATCACTTCAACGTTTGTGGATTCTTCTTCCTGTCGCTGGCTTTTCAAGTGTTAAAACAACAATCTGAAAATGTTTCATGGGACACAAAGAACCTAGTCACCTCATACTCATAGGAGATCACAGTTTTGTTTTTATTATCCAAACCACAAGTGTCCATTGATTCCACTGAGTTGTCATGCTATGCATAAGTGCATTTGTGTTTTAATAAGCATTATTCCCCACAAAAGTTTCCCTGTGCCATATCAAATAAACACTCACTGAGAACAAAACGAGGGCACCTCACCAGGGAACCATGATTTAAGGAATAAAGTGATGCAGCACTTGTAATGTTAAGTATCTTGACCTCGACTAGTTTTGTTGATGTAGAGATCAAGACCTTCATTGAAATAAATCTTTTCTTCATATCTCCTCTTTAATGAATTTAGTAAATTAGATATTTTACTTTGTAAATCCTCGCCAAACAGTCTCAGCTGCAGTGCTTCGCAATTCAAAAACATGTCAACAATATGGCAGTACTTCTGCAATTCTGGATTTGTGGAGGCTCACATTATTATATTACAGACATTTACTGGTGTAACTTAGCTGTCTTATTATTTTTGCAAGGGAGTGAGATTTACATTCAGAAAAAAACAATGTGTGAATGTATTTTCTATGTGAATGGTGGAAACACAGGGGAAAATGCACTTTTTACCAAAAATACAGTGAAATAAATACCTTTTCCACATCTAAAATATTTAATTACTTACCACATTCATTCATTTTCCATTACTGCTTATCATAGCCAGGGTTGCAGGGGGGCTGGAGCCTATCCTAGAATACTATGGGCGGAAATTACCACATTTTGTTATTGTTATTGTCTTAATTAGGATCTGTATAAAGTGTTTAACCATACTATTTGGGATAAATTCAACGGTATGATGAAGAATAACAGGGGTTTAATATCCCAAGGCCTATCTCATCATAGCAGAACCCTGTAAACGATGTGTGTCATTTAGCTGACGCGCAGCCCGCTGCTCTTTGTTTGGCTTGCTTTGGCTTTTCTAGCTGTAGCTGGCTTATATGGAAAACTTCAGTTTGACTAGGAAACAACAGTTTTGCTCAAACTAGCTCAATAAAACCACAGTCAAAACACTCACCAGAATTTGAAATCTATCCACTTTTGAGAGACTGCAGGCAGCTTTCTGTATTAGGAATCAGATCATGCTGGCAGTTAGGATGTTTCCCCACTTCCAGTTTACCAAAATAAAAGTGTCATATGCCATATAGATTCTTGCATTTTCATTGTAATATCAAACTGTCATAATATCTGTCTGTAGTTTACAGTGCAATTGTATTTTGGTTTATATAATCAAATAAACAAAATGTCAGTTCAGTATTGGTGTAGTCGCTGTTCAGCATATTTTATTTTTGTAAAATGGCTGCTGGAAACTACTTTTGATGTGGGGAACTGGCGGCATTGGCAAGAAAGGATGGGTGACACAAGATACGTCTTCTATAATGTCTCACTGCTCTGTTTCGAAGAGGTGAGGGGCTGCCCATCTGAGTTCTGTACTGGTTTTTAGAGAAAATATCTTGTCTGTGCGATTGCAACTGAATTGTAAGATACAGTTTTATTCCTCCTTTATTAGAGCATCCTTGGTGCCAGTATACACTACAGAGTTTTGCTAGTTCTAGCGATAAAATTTTCATGTTGCAGTGTTAGCTACAAGAAGCACAAGAAGGGCTGCATATCTTTATGTTTTTCAACCAATTAATTCTTCTTATTGATCTGATTTATTGATTTCCCTATCAGTTCTTAATGTATACATTTTTGGGTAAAAGAGACTACATGAGGCTTTAGTGGAATCAACTTTGTTTTATAACTCAACAAAGACATTGCTGTGCAGTTACCTTTGCCTCAGAATGATTTCAAAACAGCTAAGGCACATTTGACAAGAACAAGTGAAAAATTGGATTCTCATTTGTACCTGTTATTGGTGAAGTGCACTCTACCTGTAATTACATTGTTTCTGACAAAAGTTACTGGCTACTGTTGTGACAGTTTGTGCAGAACAAGCGTGGAAAATCTAGGAGGTAATGAGGTAAATATTGGACTTTTGGATCCAAAGTGGCTTCAGAACACTCAGATTATGCTGCACAAGCTGTTTGGAGTCATCTTATGGTAATTTCCTTCTTGCTGTTTCTGGAACTCTAAAGAAACAGTGTCCAGCAACGTCTGTTATTTTGATGAAGGCAATCACAAAACTCTCGATGGTCATAAGTACTTCAACTGGCATGATGTATATCTGAGAGAAACACCATCTTTGTGAATTTTTGACCTTCAGTAACTTTTAGTATCAGCTGTTGATAGCAAAATGCTACTCATTAAGTTTCAAATTCTACTGGTTGTACCTTTAAATTAAAATTCTTATCAGTAGTAGTAGTAGTAGTAGTAGCAACAGTAGTGGTAGATGTTTCTGTGTTATAGTGATAAATTATATTATGATTCATAGTTTTCAAACATTGTAACAAACAATGTTAACATAATTAGTTTTGTACCAATTACAAACTATCATTTCTTTCAGCTTATCAATATTCATACTGAGGCAGAAAAAAGAAATAGTGCCGACTGTCTGCCACTGAAAGGCGACATCAGAGCAAAATAGTGTGGTTTTTTATACAAAAGATCTAAGACCCTGTTCTAATTATGGTCAATTATGGAGAGTTAATAAACCATTATGCATAGCCTGTAAAAAAAAAAAAAAAAAAACCAGAATTT
>OMKZ01006705.1:2469-14167 GCA_900302535.1 Neoniphon sammara | reverse complement strand
CCCAAAAAAACCACACACACACACACACACACACACGTTCTGATCTTTGCATGGATGCTAAATGGCAGAAGTGGGAAATTAACTTCTGTAGTTAATGTAGTTAACTTTGGCACCTGGACTTGATGGTCCACATGGAGAGATGCCAGATTTTCAGAGACCTCAGACCTCATACAGAGTCAGCACAGTGGCAATTATAGATTAAATCTCTTTAGGGCTGCATGAGTAACAGCTCACTGCCAGTTAAAAAGCTGAATTCAGAGACTGTGAACATGTCGAATCAGTCTGGATATGTTTACTCAAGTCTTGGAAATGATGAACTCCTGGTACAATATGGTCAAAGTTAGTACATTTTTGATCACAAAATAGCATCACACAAACTTAAATGTGGTTAAATGTTATCTTCCGTATGTGCTGCATGTTTTTACGTATGTGCTGCATGTTTTTACACTGGCACTACAAAACATCCATCTTGTCTTCTTTACCAGTTGATGCAGAGATTGTATCAATTGATGCCTTCAACAAGTCTCCACCCAACAGAGGGCTGGTGGTGGGGATCACATTCATAAAGGTAATTTAAAATCAGTATTTAAAAGCCATAGCATGCATACACTGCACTGATAAATGCTGCATTGTGATAAATGCTGTCTGCAGAGATAGAAACAGTACTACACACTGTCTCCTCATGTGTCAGGACTCTGGTGACAAAGCCACTCCGTTCCTTAACATCTACTGTGACTACGAGCCCGGCTCAGAGTTCAACCTGGAGTCGATTGCACGTGAGTAAAACAGCCTCCTACACACTATACACTGTCACTCTGCTAATGGACTTTAAATGTTGCTGACATTAACGTACCTGTCTGTGCCCTGAATAGAAAGCTGCCTGAATCTGGAGTTGCAGTTCACTCCCTTCCAGCTGTACCACACAGAGTAAGTAGGCAAACAGATGGAGGTTCTTTGTGTTTCAAGACAAGGAAAAATCCTGTTAATATAGAGGGCATGGACTACACATGCTAAACTATGAAGTTAGGATTCGACTGATACATGAGGCTGATATTGGTGTTTTGTTACAGATCTGGTATTGGTCAGTCAGTGTTGTCCACTTCTGATATGATGGATTTGATGCAGATTGTTTGATTATATACTTAACCTGAATTATAATGCAACGAAAGGCTTTAGTGGAGAGTTTTATTTTCCAGTGAATGTTGTTTCAGATCATAGAAATAGAATCATTCAATTTCTGTGTTTCAGATCCCCTTTCTACTTGGACAAGACTGAAATTCTGGGGGAAACATAACTGTAATTTTTTGGATTTTCATTGTCACGGTGAAATTTGAAGATAATATGTGTACAAAATGTGGGGGTGGTTCACTGCAAACACATTGGTATGGGAATCAGCCCTCAAAAACGTACACTGTTCCAACCTTATCTGAGGCTCCCCGATTTTGACATCAAGAATCCCTAGAGCCGTGCTGAAGAGTCGGCTGTTTCTGTGAAACATTTAACTCCACATCCCTAAAAATCCTACAAGCAGGTTATTCCTCTGACACAAATGAACAGAGTTTGGACTGAAGACAGAATGCATGACAGAGTCGGCCTGCACAGTAAATGTCAGTAACCTTTTCTAACCTTTTCATCCTCTGTTAGAGTGCAGTGTGAAGACGGAGGCAGCGAGACGGTGTTTCTGCTCAGCGGTCATGACCAGAGGATCCACCTGTACAAGGAGGTAAGATGAGGCACTGAATGAACTGCTGCTGTGTGTGTGCGTGTGTGTGTGTGTGTGTGTGCGCGTGTGTGTGTTTGTGTTTCTAATATACTGCAATGTCCTTTGATCAAATCAGCAACTTTTGCCACATTTAAATAGTAGAATGTCTTTTTTTTCTCTCTCCCCAATGTGTAGTATAAGAGCTTGTATGAATGCATGTCTACGCATATATGTTTGAGTAAATCTATGCATGTATGCATGTACATGTATCTATAAATATTTTGTCTTTTAACCTTCCTCAGACTTTGATAAAAGAAAAATAATGTGAATAATATACTTACATATAAATTTTAAACATTTAAATGATAAATCTTTTATTTAGAGTGCATCCCATTGTATTTTCCGTCTCGTTTGTCTATGGAAATAGATTTTTTTTTAAATGTGAAATTGCATAAGATGTATTAAATCCTATATTTTTATTAAAGGTTTTTTTCATTTTACATAAAAGATAGTGACTTGCAAATTTTGTTCTGCGCTCTTTGTGTGGGAAAAAAAATTGAAGTTTAATGAAAAAAGGAGAGAAAAAAATAGGCGGTCTGTTACGGCAATTGGTCGGTTTCCTTTCAAGCAGAAGACTCATGGATTAAATCGGATGAAAGCAAGACGAAGAGTTTGTCCTTGCAAGCATGAGAGATGAAAGAAAACCATAATGAGTTTTGCAAATCTCTAGCAGACAATGTGATTGATCATGTAAACAGCAGAGCATCGTTCACCGCCGCTCTGTGCTTCCAACAGAACGCCTCCCTCCACCAGTTTGAAGAGCAGCCAGTGGAGAGACTCTTCCCCGAGCTACAGCAACCACCCAGCAAGTTAGTGTGTTCACCCTTTGTGTGTGTGTGTTTGAGACCACAGGCAGCTTGTATTGCTGAGTATGAGCTTAGTTAGTATATGGAATGTGGTTTTCCTCTGTAGTCCAGTTTTTTGTTCTTAAATCTTGACCCAAAAACATTTTGTTCATGCACAATTAGTGGGTCTTATATGTGTTTCATTACATTGTCAGAGAGGACAGATAACATTACAAATTCTTCGTTTATCTGTCGCAGTTTTTTTTTCCTGAACTCTTTCAAAAATAGCGAGCAGCTGAAATGATCTCTGCCTAACATTTTGAGCCAAATCCTGTTTAATAAAGAATCCCCATAACGAGAACTGGAGCAACTTGCTATATCAAATTTAGCCTGTTTGATATCTTAAGAGCTGTTTTATGATTCATAGTTGATAGTTTGTGTTTTGATCTCATAGCTGTTGTATGGAGCTAAGGCATTGCATGTGGCTGTCCAAATACACTGCATCTGTTGCGCCCAGCCCATAACTCTCCATGCTGAATGGCTGTTGAACTGTTGTGTGTGTGTGTGTGTGTGTGTGTGTGTGTGTGTTTCCTCCGTCCTGCCTCCCTGCAGCGTCTTGTGGCTCGACATGCTGAGTATTGCCGGGGGTCGACGCCTCTCAGCGTTTGGCTGTCAGAACGGCTGCGTCGGACTGGCTCTGGTCAACCAGACTGGACCAGGTGAGGAGAGAAAGTCTGTCTGCCGTATTGTCACATGAAAGGGTTGTTTAATGTTCACATGGTCTCCCTACCAAAGTGAACTTGAAAAATACAGTGAACCCCTACCTTTTCCTTGCTGCACATGCCTGCCTCTTTGCTCTGAGCCCTGTGTTGAAATGCATTATGTATGCTGCGTTACGTGTGCAGTGTACATAAGCCTAAGAAAAGTCAGTTATACTTCATGTAAGATGGCAGTTGGGTCGTCTGCATCACTGAAATGCATTCAGCTTGTGCAGGTACCTATCAAATCTGGTCCTAATTGCTCAAATTGTTTACATTGGAAGGATTTAATGACATTATCACATGCGTGTAATGTGTGTCTTTCTTTTTCATAGAGGCATGACTTGGCAAAGACATTGCATCTAATGTGATTTTCCACCAAAATATCCAAACTCACTCGTGTCAAAAAAATCCTGGGACAAAATTGAACAATGACCAGTGACTGACAAAGTATTTTTGTCTGGTGATAAATTATTAGATATAGGTCACCAAACAATCAGCTTAAGAGGGACTGCTTGTGCTAAATGTTTCCTGTTATGAGTTTTTTTTTTTGTTTTTTTTAGATACGACTTTCAGATAAATAGCGATATGATCACAGTTGTTGTTCCACTCCAAATTCTCCTCTTGGAACGGCTTGTAATTTTCAAGCACGCCTCTCATAAAGATCTTTTTGTGTTTATGCGTGTTTGTGTCAGAGGTTTTGCAGAGCTGGCGGGTGCAACTGGACAGTCCGGTCTCTACAGTGCTGCTGTTCCCTCTGAGCTGCCAAACTGAGCCCGGCCAGACCACCGGAGAGAAAAGTATGAAATCGGTTCACCACAGTTTCACATCCCAGGCCTTTCTCTAATTATTCTCTGCACTCCTCTCTCTGGATATGCAGCCTCCCTTGTTTTTGGTCATCATTGTAGAAAGGTTGAGTAAAAATCAACCATTTTGGGATGATGATTGGTGCCTCTTTTCTTTTTCAGGTGTGGATATGGCAGGCTACAACCTTCTAGTAACCAGTACTATAGAGATGGCAGTTGTCTACAGGTCAGCATCAAGTAGCCGCACATAAATTCTGGTGGAATAATCCTTTAATTTGTAATACCATTGCAGTACTATTAAGAGTTTCTCTCTGGTGTTGAGAATATGGCATCTGGCTGAGGTCAGGATTGTGTGTGTATGTTTTCTCAGAGATGTCCAGGAGTGTGGCATGTCTCGTCCCATGTACCTTTTGGAGAGTGACCAGTGGGACGCAGTGCTTTGTGCCCTGGTCATTGACCTGGATTTTGACGGGCAGAAGGAAGTGCTGTTGGGAACCTACGGGCAGGTCAGAGCCCCTTTGTACCAGTGAACTCGTATCTTTGCTTTGTTCAGGGAAAAAAAAAACATCAAAACTCAAAGAATCTGTCATTTGAGATCAAATGACATATGGGACCAGTATGACTAAATTTGGTGAAACATGGCAGAATAAGAAACCGTCTTATTCACTCAACTGATAAAAATGACTGAAGTGTTGAGGACTTAGTGATAACAGTATTATCCTGTGCGTCTTTCTACCAAACAGGAACTTCTCTGTTATAAATTCCAACCTCCAGTGAGCGGAGGAGACGGGCAGTTTCAACTGCTGTGGAGGCGGAGCTTCAAGAGTCCTTTGCTGTCCATCATCTACTTAGACCTGACAGGGGACGGCTTGAGAGAGCTGGCCATCCTCACTCTAAAGGGACTGCACATTTTGCAGGTATGTGACAGCCAGCACAAAGGCCTAGAGCTCATTAATGTTAACAAGTATACTGCACCATCTTCTCAGGGTGAGTCTCTCTCCAGCGTTGAACCTGCTTATCAGCATAACAGATCCTCCTAAACCGACTCTAGGTAACGTATGGCACTTATTGACCTCTGTTGGTGGCCAGCAGGCATTGCAGCAACACTGATAGAACTTCTCTCCTCCACAGACCTCATCACGCTCACATCTTCTTGCACTATTTTGGGCTCTAATTGATGCAAAACAGTGAAGCCGCATTTTCACAATAGAGAGGCATAAGCTAGTTAATTAGATCCAACAGAAATGTCTTGTGAAAAGGCAATACACCACGATGCTCAATATTGGAATAGTTAGTGCTGTTTTGTCATTTGTTTTTCTCGCTTGCAAATGAGACTTTTTAGCCTTCATAGTTGAAATGTCTTGTGATGCCAGTCGCTCGCTCCTAGCACTCTATTGCTGAAATACCAGTAGGTGGGTGGATGAGCCTGGGACTGTTTTGAAATGCCAGTAGGTGGGGAGTTTTTGTTGCAAACCCGAGTACAAGTTGAACAGTGAGTTTTAAAATCGAGAAACTCAGCAGCTGGCAAAGTAAATAATTATACAGTCAGTTGTATCGATCACCAAGCCTGTCAACTCTTTGCAGCTTTGTTACGGTCATCTTTTGCTGGAGGACAGTAAAAACCTGAAGGCTGGTTTATACTTCATGAGACAAATGTTGTCCGATAATGTTGTACGACATCTGATAGCCCTGGGCTTTTGTGCTCAGCAAACCAGTGTGTTGGTGAGCGTCCTGTGTCTATGGCAACACGGAAGAATGGCTGGGCCTGGGAGTCACACATACTGTAGACATTTCTGAAGGTCTTTATCATCTGCTCTACCTGAGTCATAGAGGTGAGGTTATTTCTGAACATCCTCCGCCAGCCTAATCTCCTCATGGAAGTAAACCCAAATCTGTGGAAGTAGTCGGAGGTAAACAAGTCTCGATTACTGTAGTGGCATCTCAATATTACACCCACACATTTGTTTTTTTTTTACCTTTTCCTTGACATTTTTTACACTTTTACAAAAGAACAATGTTCAGGAAGTCAAAGAAGAATGTGAAGAAGAAATCATGAAACTGTTGATTGTTGATTATGATATGCTAGAAAATCTCATTCTAGCTAAGACCATTACACAGCGCTGTGTACTGACTACATCATGTAGCAGTTGATCAAAAGAAGTATTTTTTTCTCGCAGTTGCTAAAGGGTGAAACACACAAATCAGTTGCTGGATTCGTCTGTAGACGATTAGTTTGCTTCTCCATGGCAAGGTAGAACACTCCATGTTCCTAGGCCTGTCAACCAGTCAGTGCTGTGTGACAAATCATGACACGTGTCTGCACTGTGATGAGACGCACAAGTGTCTTATGTCTTGCAAGATGTTTGTAATCATGTCAGAACAGAAAATTACTATTACGACATTTGTCTTACAGGGTATAAAGTAGCCTTTGTTTCATTTACCCTTTAACCAACTTCCTTAGCTTTGCACACTCACCTCTCCAAAACTAACATCAGACACCACAACAATGACTCCTGCTAGAGATCGTGGCTCAACCATGAGATCCAAATCCAGAGACAAAATCAATCATGTCATTTGTTATGGGAAGGGCCGGTCTTGAATCCACAAGACAACTGCTTTAGCAATTCTAAAGCGTCTTTTAGAGCTCAGGGACGATGTATGTCCTGTACAAATTAACCAAACAGACTTCCTTTGATCTGTCATACATGTTACCTCAGGGATTTTCCAAAACCATATGAATGTCTGACTTTACATTATGTCCCTTCTTACCCACATTGCTCCTCCTGTGTCTTTTCAGCATAGTCTGACCGTCACTGCTGATTTGGTCCTTCGGCGGCTGGCTCAGAGGGTTTCCATGTTGACGTCGGGCTCTGAGCTGGACTCAGCCAAAGATACTGAAGAGAAAGACGCTTCAGCTCAGAGAGACGAGTGTACGGCTCAGCCATCGTCAAATTAACAACCAGCGCTGTTTATTGTTTACTTGCTCCGGTGACAACAGTTCACACTAGAGTACTGGTGTTAACTAAAGGTGCAATCTAAAGGATTTTCTCGTTCATGGGTCAGTATTGGAGATTAGTTAAGTTAGTTGTGATGACACATTAAAGAAAAATTATGGAGTTTTGCCATTAAGAATATAAATGGTAGGAAAAAAAATCTGTTAAAACACAGCTCACAAAAACAAAATTGTAGTGCTAATGGCTATCTATGTCACAATTAATTTGATACTGAAAGAGGAAATCCCTATCCCTATATTTAATGAAGGGTACCCTTGTAATTAGCGTTTATTATATTGTAGAGAATACAAACATTTATGTACTATGGGAAGTGTATGATAATTTGTAAATAATAAAAAGAAACCTGTGTCCATAAGCTCTCGCTGTTTTTGTTGTTTTTGTAAAATCACTACAATGTTATTATAGTGACTATAATAAGTTCAGTGCCAGTAAATAAGTTCATATTGAATTGTCCCATACTTTTTGATATTTTTTTGTCTTCTGTGGTGTAACTATAACGTACCTATAATATGTATTGGAACTAGGTCTTGCAGTCCCCCCATATCCAGTATAACAATTCATAACAATTCATATAGAATTTGAATCTTACAATCTTTTTTAAACAAGTGAAAAGAGAAAAAAAAAATTCTGAGATTATTTCCCTTGTTTAAAAAATTGCTTGGCATTTTCTTGATGCCAGTGGAATGATCTGACTTATTCTTTATTACACAAGATTAGGACATTGTTTCTAGAGAATTTCTGAAACATGGGTAACTACATTTTAAAAAGTGGGATTATCTCACCACCACCAAAATTTTAGAATGGAGTATGACATCAAACAACTTAAGATGAACATTTATTGCAGTGTGAAGCATTACTTTTTTCTTAAACGTTATACTACTGCTATCATTTTACTTGAAATGTTAAATTTTTAGGGACAGAAATAATAATAATACGTATTATTATTATTATTATTATTATCATCATAGCACAAAAGAATTACAGGCAACTTTACAAAAGAAAAATCGAAAAACAAAATCGTCAGCAACAGGAGTGAAAGCAGGTACAAGTAAACGAAATACACGTTGGTAAACAATAAACAAGCCTATGTGAAAAACAATGACTAAAATTCATTTTCTGAGAGGGAGAGAGGGGGTGTAAAAGCAGTGGATTCAGTCCCCGAGGTGGATGCTGGTACACTTTGACATCAGATTGCTCTTTGGTATACTGGCCTCATCTTTGGCCGGTCAGTGGCACTGTAGTCCTCTGTGGAGCTCTGAAACTATATTTCCCCCCTCTTACACTACAAAGGCAACAATAACAACAGCTGCACTTATCAGACACCGACTTGAGGACTTAACCGAGAAACACGGCGTGAAGATGACTTGAGAAAAACATTGCCTCCGCCAACCATCCCCACTTGTTCTGCTAGTTTATCGGATCCCAGATAGGGCAGCTTTATTTTAAGGCGCAGGGTTATTTTGCGCGTCAACAATAAGGACCATGCTGTTGGAGCGACGCTGAGCGCGTTAAATGAGCGCATTTCACTCAATGGGATTTTTATATTTAGCTCTCTGAGGGGACGCGCCGGACGAGCAGCAGGGCAGGGGAGAAGAAGAGACCCCGACCCCGGCGTTGTCTGTCATTTTGAGACCATTTCGAGACCCGAACGAGCCCCCAAAACTTGTCGTTCATATCGCGGTGCGCGGTATCAGGCTATGTGGTGGTGGTGAGGGCGCTGTGTGGGGAAATAGCGCAAAATTATATACAGCTCGAGGGGAAAAGATGATGATGGCCGGTGGTGGCGGAGCAGCGGTGGATCATAACGGGATATACTCTAATCCCAACCTTCACAACCTTCAGCAGCCCCTTATGGAGGCGGATAACCCGGACTCCCGCAAACGACCGCTGGAAACTCCGGCTGAGGAGGCCGGGTGTACCAAGCGCACCAACACCGGAGGTAAGAGGGATATATAACACCAGCTGCTTCATCCACACCGTTTTCAGCACCACGACAAGTCATATGTGTTGTTACAAGACCCGTTTGCATGCACTGATGGGAGTATTTTAAAAGCTGTCATGCACAGTGCCTTTAGTATCCACCCTCCTGCATGCAAAACAAACCCAATGCAGCTTCAACCTCGTTTCTGGTGCTTAGTACAACCTGCAGCACCTGTGCACTTATCACTTCCAAACACTCTGGTTGGTTTGGTTGTTACTTCATGAATGCCCCAAAGCAGAGAAAGCCTGACTCGTGTGATAGAGTGGCCCACTTAGCTCAGGTCAGCTTTGAATTTGAACCCAGTCACCTTTTCTTCTCCACATCTGGAGGCTTGGCGTCAAGTCTTCCATTCACTGGGAAAGTGATGTGAGTTGGGGGGCTGGACACCCTGGGAGATGGTCCTACACGGGTAATATTACAAGGACGGACAACTGGAATGATGTGTACCAAATCAGCTCAAAGCATGGTGGTGGATCAGAGACAGTGGGAGTACTGTAGCCAAGGCCAGGGGTTCCCAAACTTTTTTTGTGTCAATAGCCAGCAAATAAATCTGCATCTGGTAAGCTTGTGTCCTAAGGAACCCTGTCTGAGAAGATATTTGTTGTAAGGTACAAATTGTAATGCAGTTATGCAGTAGGTAGGGGACTGTAGGGGAAAGGAAACCTGTGTCATAAACAGTTTTCTTAATGTGATAATGACTAAATTAATAGTGGCATTAAACACGTGGAACCCTCTCAAGGACCCCTGGGAGTCCCTGGACCCAAGTTTGGGAAACACTGTCCTTGGCCTTGGCAAAGTACAGAAAAGTGATTACTCTCTCCCTCTGAAAATAGTTGTTTACTAAAACAGAGAGGCTCCACATACCACTTAGGCTACTATATACTACCTTGACGGTTTAATAACCTTAATTACAAGATTCTGACAATGAAAAGGTAATATGTGGATGATGGCTATTTTGAGTCTAAAAGGGAACTGAAATGTTCTTTCTTTGATCTTGGACAGTTTAGTCTTGATTTGCAAGTATCTCTCAAAGCCATAAACAAGAGTTATGAACAAGAAATAATGGAGGTGCTCTATTCGCATTAACTGGATCATGGGCTGAGTACATCCACTGACAGGACCCAGGGAGAATTTACTGGGATACTGACACATTTTCTCCTGGTTCGTAACTGGGAGCACTGTGAGAAAATGAAACTCATTTCGATCTGAAAGCTAAACTCAGTCTGCAATATATTGTGAGAACATATACATATCGAGCAGGGTCCATATCTGTAGTATATTCTAGCTTGTAAATCTAGTAAGATACACACTCATCACCATTCATAGATTCCCATCCAACTCAGGCTATTTTTAACTTGTTGGGTAAATCAAATCTCAACATCTGTTTTGTATTTTCTTTCTTTTTTTTTCTTGGCCTGTCATAATGTTAACAGTGCCAGCTTTTACACGTTTGGCCGTCTCCACTGTTACAACACTGTATTATGATGAACTCAATCATTTTGAAATGCCAAAATTGGCATCAAAAGCAAGTACCTACTCAATAAGTTCGTATCCAGTTGGCCGTTGTACCTATTGAGCAATTTCTATATTTTTTTTCTTTCTGGCAAATAAGGACCTTGACTCTCGTCTTGTTGTTTGCTCCCTCAGTGTTTGTGCAGGAAAATCTGAGATCATATTACTACGAAATTAAAATTCATTTCAGGGATAATTTTCCTTTTTAAGTTAGCAGATGGGACATACAGCTACTGCAAATTACCACATCTGGGAAACAGCATTATAACATAAAAAATCACAAGGAAGTCACAGAAAAGTCATGTCTCCTGGTGGCGGAAATGACGAGAAAAACATTCCATCATTTTGGCAAATCGATTATGGTTTCTTTCTCTTAAGGGGAAATGACGGTGATCAGTTAGTATTCAAAGAGTAGCCTTCAGTGCATGGAGTTCTGTGCACACTTGCCATATTAGTCACAAGTAAGATCTTGGACTACAGCAGTGAGGGTGATGGCAGATTCATTAGTCCCTGTCCATGCACATCTCCTTTCTAGCTTTTGATTATTATGGTATGCAGCTCATAGGGACCATTTATTTCAAGAACTTCATGCTAATTGCACGTCAGTGGAGAATTGGCAGTTTCTTCACCATATGGTATAGCAATTTATTTTGTCTGTCATCATATCCCACACGCATTCTGTCATTGGATGATGGCAGCATTATATCCTACAGCTAATACTGCAGCTTCACTGCAGGCAACACCTCCAATGTTAGAGAAGATGCGGCTCAAAAAACTAATTTAAGCATGGCACATAAGGACCCTTGTGTTGCTGGACCCTATGTCAGAGCACAATCAGCCTCCATGTATCCTCCATTAACACCTCTGAAACATCCGTACAGCAGGGAACTTGGAGGCTTCCTTGCTTCTGGAAGAATTTTGGCCATGCATTTGTTGAACAGAGACTTTGCTATAGGTTGGACTCTAAGTGGTACCACACATTTAACCAGTCCAAGCAATTACCAAGGGATACAAATGGCTAAATGGTGTGAAATTGCATTTTGAAAATGTAAAAAAAAAAAAAAAAAAAAAAAAAAAAAA
>OMKZ01006704.1:9854-25683 GCA_900302535.1 Neoniphon sammara | reverse complement strand
ATATATTACTTGATGTACTATATTCTGTTTAGAGTGAAGGGCATAGTCTACTGCTGGAATCAAGTGTCACTGCACAGTGTAACCTACTTTACTTTGCTGCTTTGAGATTTAGGGCTCTGCTCCTCCTAGTGGTTGATCATTGTTATGTTCTCACCTCAGCCTTGTACACAAATGGGTTTGACAGAAGGGGTTTAACACACCACATAGTAAATAGTAACCACTTTAAGCCACTTTCTCATTCTCCTCTTTGCAGTGCTCTCCTTTTCTCCGATGGGGGCTGGCAGTGGAAAATAAGAATTATGGGAATGTTTTAGATGTAACCTGACAGTCTCACTATGTAGGCAGTAATACTTACTGTGTAAGCCCTGCTGTTCACCTAGTCAATTTGAATTTCAGGACCAATCAAATGTAGACAAGGTGTCATTTGGTGGGTAGGGGAGAGGGGAGAGTGAATCCCTTTCCCAAACAGTTAATCCAACTTTAATCCTAGTCATTAGGAATTAGACATGCCGAGCTGTCCGGCCGTGCCTCTAAATTACAATCAAACGGTTACCAATTACACAAATTATTGACGGTAGATTCTCTTTTCAACTGCAAATTAAGGCTATTAAGGAAGGCTCCTTTTTAATGCAAAAGTGACTAATTAACCAACGGATGGGAAATCTGCTGCCCAGATATCAAAAAAGTTCTCAGCGCACATTGCAGAAACACAAGGGAACCAATTAGTTTAATTATCAAAACAGCTAATTAAAATTGCACAGTTCCTAATTAGTTCTTTGCTTTTGCCTCTAATTGACAGCATGGAGATAAATGGGCTGCCGATGAAAATGGGTAGAGGAGAAAAACAGGAGAAACTTCGGCAGAATATTTATGCTGACTTTATCTCCGTCTGTGTGGCAGCCCTTGAAAGTGGAAAATTAATGACCTTAATTCCCAAACTGTTTTTCCTCTAACAGTGCTCCCCTCTGCGCTCCTGGTGCATGCTCCTTTGTATGGGCCTGCCACCCTGCCAACTGCTGGAATGGGAAAAAAGGGGTACTTGGGGGTGGGAAGGAGCCACGATTCTCCTCCTAATGTGACAGCTCCCGCCTAACAATAGAGAAAGATGAAAGAATGGAGCAGATGTAACCACTGGGAGCGTTGCATCATGGGACTGCAACTCTGTTGCACTTTTTTAAAGAGCTTCTGTCATCTTTGGGGGCACTAATTTGTCCCATGAAAAAGAGGGAACTCTGCTGGGACAGAGATAAAAGACATTTGATGGACTAGAAATACTTTTAATAAGTTTTTTTTTCTTTTTTGAATTCCAGATTGATTGCTGAAACGCTCAGCAAATGAATTGCTCTCAAAACTTTGCACAATAACTGATTTTTCGAAGTTACCAAGTGGTTTAAGGCCGGCAAACACAATTGAGAACCTATTGTTATAGCCTCCAGATTTACTGTTACGGTTCTCCCTCCTTATTGGTATGATCTGTTTAAAGGTCCTTGAGACTAAAGAAGAAAGATGGATCCTGTTAGACAGAAATGCTACACTAGCAAACCTGAACGACAGCCATTTACCTCAGAAGATTCTGTTAAACTGTGTGTGTGTGTGTGTGTGTGTGTGCGTGCGTGCGTCCGTGTGTGCGTGCATGCATGCGTGTGTGTGGCACCTCTCTGTGTGGTGTCTATCCGTCTGGCAGGCATCGTCTCTTTGTCTGTGTTCCTGCAAGGCCAACCTTGTCATGTGTAATCCTGTCCCTCTGCCTGCATGCAAGTGACATGTGGGTCCTCTTGGCACATTAGTAGATAACAATCAACTAATCAGTTTACTTTTGGGACTGTGTTAAAATGTAAATTGCATTAATGCTCAAATTATGCATCAAACTACGCAGATAGGGCCAGGCCAGAGGCCGCATAATGCTAGGATCATTCAGTTAGTGCCTTCTACATGCAGTGTTAATGCACTCTGATTTCCCCTGCTCTGGTTCGAATCAAGTGTGATATGTCAGTCAGTTGGTGTCTGGGAAACTGGAGGAGCTTTGTATGAAGTGGAAGAGAAAGCCTTTTTTGCAAAGCCCCATTAAAAGGCAGCGAGATGATTGCCTGTTGGTTTTCTTTGTCTAATTCAGTGGAAAGGACTTTCTGCTCCGTGTGCATTACAACATTTTCCTCCCCTCTTGGTTGAAATTGCATAGGTATTAATTTACTTGTAATCCCTATGAGTAGGAATGGATTGCCTGAAGAGCGTTCAGTAACATTCAGAATGTGATTTATCTGAACTCATCCTCCCCATTTCAAAATTACACCCTGAAGAGGCAGTTGTGTTGCAAAGCCATGGCCTAGAGGAACTTGCTGCCCATGACTAACAAACACACGTCCACCACTAATTGATTGTCTTGTGTTTTATTTATGGTTCGGTAGTAATTAGTGGACAGCATAATGTAAGCCATTCATTAGCACCTGGCTACCACTATGGATTTCACTGCTTTGTCTCAGATGCACACATCATTAGGGAGAAACAAAGAGTGGAATTTATTAGCATGGCTTCTTATAAATATTCTTAAAGTCAGTGTGCCTTTAAGGAAGAACACAGGCCTGTAAAACTTTTGTCAGCATTTGCTCACTGATTCCATTTGCTGCAGAATATGTTAAGGAAGAGCAGTATAAATTTAATTTTAATTGTTTTGTACACACGCCAGTGAAAAGGAACTGATTGGATACAGTTCAGAGACAGTATATTAATACGTTATTTTCATATGTTAATTGGTTTGCATAATCTCTCCCTTTGCTTGGTTTGGAAGTACCTGGCATTGAGAAGGGGACTGAAGAGAATAGAAGACTCCAATTTACATAAAACCAGCTCCTCTGAACATTAAATAATAATGCATCTGCAAGCTGAAGGTGTGTTCAGTTAGCAGAAAGCACATTTTTATAATTTATACTCCAGCTGTTTCAGTGCTTTCGAGTCCATTTTCCTCCCTGCCTGCTTTTAATGAAATCTTGTTACTGGAGAATTGACTGGAGTGAATTGAGATTTTAATCCCATTGACGTTCTACCATGGAAATGCACACTGGTGGGAACTTTTAATGGAGGGCCCTGTAATCAGAAGACACTTGTATTCAGCTCCCTACAATAATGAATCTCATCAAATGTTAAAGCCTGGGCCGCGTGCGAGGGGCTCGAATTTCAAGGTTTTTGACCATCCCCATTTGAGAAATTCCTCAGGGAGTGTGTGATTACTCAAGTTTAGCAGTTTATTGCCTCATCTTTCAATAGCCACTGAAGCACAAAATTCTCATCTAGGTTGCTCTTTTTTTCTCCACTTGAAGAACAGGCCAATATAGACTGCAGAACAGCTGCTCAGATCCCAAGGAACTGCTGTTGGCACTGCAATGTTATTAGCTGCCACCATCATCGTCCACTCACTGTGTCATTCACATAGTTAAAGAATAAAACTAAATTGCATGGCAAAATCACTGGTGTGACTTGTGAGCATTATGTTGTGTTTTATACAGCAGAGTTTCTAGCTTTTAGACTGAGGTACCACTCCGCATGCCACACATATTGTCTCATTTGCACATATAAAAGATGAAACACAAAAAAAATGTGTAGAGCAAAAAATTACATATTGTGCAAGATGTGAAAAAAATCTAACTTCAAAAGAAAGAAATGGAAAAATAAAACTGTCAAATGGTAAAACATAAAAAGGGGTAAAGTCGTATCTTTGACTTGTGCCCTCTGACCTTAACCCTATTTAACCCCTGACATTAGAGCATTGTTAAAACAGTGGCGGTGCAAATTATGAAGGTGGCACAAAGACTCTGCACCATTCATGGCCTGTGCAATTATTTCCAGTCATTATGAGACAAGGCCTCATCTAACTGCTCGCTGAGTATTATGGTTGGAAAGAGCTCCATTTGTCTGTGGGATTTTTATGAAGCCTCAGAATCCTTGTTGAATATTGAGAGCATAACTTGGAATACTCTCAATTTATTATCAGTATGGTCATCATCATGATTTTTTTTTTACACCTTAGAGGCTATATGGCATTAAAGGATGAACTCTAGTTTGCACTATGGTGTATATACTAAGCTTTAGATTGCTTGAGTAGTGTATGGTAACAGTAACTCATGTCATGGTCATGTGATTGACTGTTGGCTGAAAACTCAGCCCTGGAGATGTCTCCAGCAGGTCACATGGTGATGTGATGCTGTTTTATATTTGAATGACTAAATGTGACCTTTGAGATTAGAGGAGGAGTTGCTTCTCAGGGGGTTGAAGAGAGTCCCTGCTGGTATGAAGCTCATGTCCCTTTGATCCCTCTGTAATGAGACTAACACCAGGCGTTGTGGTCACTGAACACATTGACACGCCACTGGAGAGCCGACAGCTCTACTGCCTGGACTAGCAGCGGCTGCTTGTGTGTGTGGGTTTGTGTGTATGTGTGTGTGTGTGTGTGTGTGTGTCCTCAGGTATAATAGTGCCTGGAGACATGCAATGCATCTGCAGGGATTTATTATGTGACTGTAATATAGTAGTTCACACACGGTAAGCCAGTGTTTACATTCTATATGACTGCTATATACATATATGCAAGATTTGTCATGCCAATTAACATGCCTCATGGGACCATTTCCTGTCATGATCAGTCATGCCATAACGTTGTATATTCACTGAATGGGGAAAAACCCTTTAAATCAGCTAAAGGAGAGCTCTGGACCTCAGCTTAGTTATACTGAGCTGACCTGAATTATCATTTGATGTGATGCCACACATTCAAGCCTGAATCCACTCTCTCTGGCCTGAACAAGCAACTGTGGTGAAACCCAGTTCTCTGAGACATCTTCAGAGGTCCACTGAAGATCAATCATGACTGGGGCCATCCCCACGAGACCCTCAGTAACATCCACTGATTGCTTTCTGCTGTGCAGGCCGTTAAGTGGAGTCTGGCAATGGGCTCCTGGACAACACTTAACAATCAATCAGTGGGCACAGCCACTTCACACTGCATGCTGGTTCTTCCCCCGCATTACACACAAACAATAATTCAGGTGGACACAAGTGACACTTAAGAATCACAGCCAGAGTGTGCCCCATGATTTAGCTGAAGAGGGACACACTGGACAGTAGGCAGAGACTGTGGGATTTACATATGCCCAGTGATTGAGGCCTCTGGTGAGTTTTCACCCCTTGTCATTCTGAAATATCAGGATGTGCCATATGCATTTCATGCTTGTCTTATGGTGCAGTTTCCTTGCTCTTGACTGTCAATGATGACCCACTCTTTGCATCACTGAGTAGCAGTTTGTAGAGACAGGATGGGACAAGACATTAATGTTCACCTAAGGCTACGTCCACACTGAGCCGAGTAAATTTTAAACCACATCTTTTTTTTCTACATATTGAACCACCAAAAACAGGTATTTTCAAATATGCCTTCCACAGTGGATAAATTCTAATATGCCAGTCTAGCATTGTAGGAGCAGGAGAATTTCAAAAAAAGCTGCTGCAGCTTCATACATTCAGCTGAGTTACCATCAAATGGCCTAATGCAGCTACAACACTTTAAAAAACAGAAGAATCGGGTAATGGGTAAGGGGCATATGCATTCCCAGTATAGATTATGTCACTGTTTTATGTCTTGCTGAATGTGTCAATGTGGACGGGAAACTTTTCAAAAATGTCATGGACAGGAAGCAAAAGATACAAATACACCATTTTTACATTTACCCAACTTAGTGAGGACATAGCCTAAATTCTCTGATGAATTTATTATTAGCAATAGTAGCACTAGTAGTAGTACTAAAAAGCCTCATGAGCCTAATACCACAGTATGAACATAAAAAATAGAAAATAGAAAAAATAATAATAACAAGAAGAAAATAGATAGCAAAAAGATTGCCCCTGAAGTATCCTGTTATGAATCACTTTTATTGTCAGACTTGTTACATATTAAGGACAAAATACACAAAAGTCATGAAACACAAGCATGGTGAAAATACATCTGTTGGCTTCTCACCAACGGAGGCTGATGTGCAGGAGAACTTCCACCATATCTTAAAGGGACAGACTTGAAATTTGCCTATTGATTAAGGATTCCATTGACTTAATGAACCTTCAACCCTCCATCAGATGACTAGCCAATATATGTTCTAATCTCTAAAACGGATGTCTGGCCGTGGCTCCTTTTAAATGAATTGATCTACTCTGCTCTCCCCAAATGGGGAAATGGGCAAGTATTGATATGATTCTCGGCTCAGTGATGGATGTGTGTGATGGTAAAACACAAGCTACATGGGCCAGTGTGCTGTAGGGGTAAGCAGAAATGCACAGAACAGCTTTGCCGGAGCTCTTCAAAGACAAAGCAATATCATTTGTGTCACTGCCAATACTCTGCCCACCTGTTAGTTGTGTAGTCCTTTCCTGATTGAAACAAACCTCGAACAAAGAGAGTAAAATGTTCCTCACATTATTTAGGATTCAAATTAAAGCTTTTGTAATCAACGTTTTTCTTGTCAAGGAAATTATCCAAATCTATTCATATCTGCTATACAAGATGATGCGGTTTGTTTATTTGTTTGTTTTTTTTTCTTCCAACTGATTGTGGTCTCATCATAACAAGAGGAAAAGTCTGCGCCGTTCCACTTCCAGCTCCAAATCATGTCCAGTTGTTTACATCTTAGATTTTAAGCTAAGAAAAGGCCATATGAAGTGAAAGCCGATCGGAGGCTAAAATCCATTTCTGCAGTGGAGTAAAGCAATCACTGTGAGCTTCACAAGAACATCACAATGGTTTTGTGTGATGTTCAGACTGCATGGCAAATATTTGTCCAAGTCAGATTACACCCAAGGGAGCGGGAGATGTCTGCATCCCTCCAGCTCTCTTGTTGTTTCACTGCAGAGAGAAATGCATGGGCCGATTGTTTTGGCAGAGGTTGGAACTTCTAACTGTTCATTTCCCACTACAAAAACCCATTGTTGAATCTCATTGAGATAATAAGCACGAGTGCCATGAATATTCACCAGTGTGTCAACTCACTGTATTGTGATCCGCAGCACTAGTGAGCCTCAGACGGCATCAAATAATTTTGTCTGTCTTCCCTCTGAAAGCCACGCAGACTAGAATGTTTGATGTCCCCGCAGTTCATTTCGATATTAAAAAGGCATTTTCAGAAAATTGAAGCAACCTATTTCTTTCCACTGATCTTCCTCTATATGGTTGTCAAACATGTTCATCTTTTCTTTGACGTGAATTAATGAGTCAGCTTTAGTGGTCAAAGGGCCTGATAATTTGAGATCTTATTTTATAAACTCATTTCTTTTGACTGACATTGCAATGAAGGCAGAAATAATAAATCACAAACACATTCCCAGAGATCTGATGATTGCATTGTAAATGTCAAACTAGGCAGGAAATTGTAATTAAGGGAAGGAAATTGTTTCAAAGAAGCACTTGAATTTTAAAAAGAACTCGGCATCAAATTATGCAAACATTTAATTATGGCCCAATTTGCCAAGACTGTTAGCCCTCTCCCTCCCCCAGCATCTCTGACTGACACTTGTAACTCTCCCTTCCACACTGCTGCTACTGAAAGCTTCTGGTAGAAAATACTCTGTAGGTCATGGCAAAGATTACCTTTTTTTTTTGTCTCTCGTTCATAACAAGGTGAACACCTCATAATATTTCAGGCTGCCTTTGCCTTCATGTACATGTACACTCAACTGATTGGTCTCAATTAGGGAGAGAAAAGATCAGAACCTCACTACCTCCTTTTGCTCTCATTTCTCCACATTAACCTGTAAATATCATGTTATAGTAATACAGCAATGCTAATCTATCAATATACAGACCGCTAATTCACCATTGCTACAGCTTGTTTGCATGCAGTGTCTCAATGCTTTATACCATGTACCATAGTGGCGGACATACAGTAATAATATCTAATCAGTATTCAACAATCTAGCTCTACTTTGTCCCTAGAAACTTAGTTTATATGAAAGCATAAAACATAAATGCCCCCTGTGTCTCTGATCTAAACACTTTCCAGCTATTACATAGCTTGTGGCTTGCAGTACCTTAGTACAGTGTGACTCAATGTGCAGGACCCGACCTGTAGAAATTCAACCAAGATCCTTTAGCCCTGCTACCATCATATCCAGTACAGAGGGTCAGTTGAGATGTGGGTTCTGGCAAGCGACTCTTTCCATACAAACTTGGCTAGAACAAATGTACTACAGAGCTAATATTATACAACCTGAGGTATACTGGTGGGAGCGCAATGGGTTTTGGTTGGCACACAGGCTGAGAGTCTGGACAAATACACTTAGTCAGCTATATGGTCATCCATCACGAGCAGAATATTTTAGTGGTGTTTCAATGGTATTTATTTCTGTGAATCAAGAGTATTGTTAAAAAATAAGTAAATAAATAAAAATGGATAAACAAAATTTTATGTTACTATATGATTATATATCAATATATGGTTATTATGTTTATTGGTTTACCTTCAGTCATGTATTCACTGATTCACTGACAAAAATGGTATGAAGTGTATGATCCTTTGTTTTGGCTTGTGCTGCTTTATGTAAAGACTGCTCAGCTGTATTTGACAAAGGTAACTAAAGTTGTATTTGAAAGTGTAAACTTTATGAATACATGTTAAGTCAGTTGTTTTTAAAAGCCAAAGGATGTCAGTGAGATAGAAACAAAGAAAGAAATGGAATGTAACATGTACGTATTTACAAGCAAAAATGTAATATCATATAAAACAAAAAGTCAGAATGATGGAGTCAAAAATGAATATACTTAAAGCTAACAAGGTGGAAATGTTTATGGGTGGTGGAGATTGTGTAAAGTTTATAAAGTTTGATTTTGCTGCCTTGTACATTCACTGCAAGGATGTCCCAAACAGCTCTGAAGGAACTGCGGTCCAGGAGAATAATGTGTGTGTGTGTGTGTGTGTGTGTGTGTGTGTGTGTGTTGTGTTTTCCAGTGAGGGGTATGGGGAGGTACAAGCCCTGTTCACAGTGATGTCACGCAGCCTCTCCACAGACTGGCTGAGTAAGAGGAACAACAGAATTTCAACTGGAGAGATCAATTATAGATAGAAGAAAATGAATGGGAAAAGTAATTTAATAAATTATTGACTTGATGTCTTATATCATGTACAAAAGCAAATGAAAAATTAGATTGTGCATTTGGATGAAGTTGGATTTAAAGAGCTTCAAAATTACATTTAATTAGACAAAAGAAAAAAAATTGTGATGGGTATATGAAGTTTCACTGGGGAGAGTAAATTAATGATCGCATTTGGAGCAATACCAAATGATGTGCCAGCTGTAAGTGTGACTGTCTGGAAAGGGTGGGGGCAGGGTTCGAAAGAGTCAACACAACAGTGGTTTTCCGTCTTTTTCTTTTTCGCACTAGATGGGCAGATTGGGAGGCAGAGTGTTTCTTTGGTCTCTCCACTGTTAACGGTCTACAGCTAACTGGCTGCTAATACAATAAAAGAACCTTTGTTCTGAATAAAAGATGCGAGATTATCATGCAGGAGAGGCGTCAGGTGGTTCAACCGGGTAAATTGTCCTGGTGCCGAGGCCAGAGTGGGCCCAGGAGGGCCTCTAATGGTCCATTAATTTTTGGAACATTTTATCAAAAATGTATCTTTCTGTGAAATTTAGTTTTGATTTGTGATAGATGCAGAGCCAGGAAAATGTTTAATTCTCTAACTTCTATCAAAGGGTGAGAGGTTACTAATCAATTGTAACCATTTTTGTAGAAATGATTTGGTTTGTTAAGCATGCTGTGTCAGGGTCAAGAGCCTGTTGCCAGGCCAGCTCTCTTTAATTTTTCCAGCTAGCAACTAAAGTTGAGCTAAAAATTAAGTTGAACAAGTGATGGCCTAAAATCATCAAAAGCCTGTCCTGTTCCTGTCCCCCATCTCCACCCCCACAAAAAGGAAACCATAAAAAAGAAACACAGGCATTTTAGTGTAAATTGCAAAGTAATTGCTCTTGATAGCAAAAGTGTCCAAAAAAATCATGTGCAGTGATTTCAAATGTGGATTTTTTTTTTTGACATTTTTGTAAGGGGTAATGGGGATGGGAAGACGAGTGGGGGAGAGCCTGCAGTGACAATTTTGTCTAGGGGCACAGAAATTATGTAACCCTGTTAGCAGCCCTGTCAGCAGGGTATCTGAAGAGGAGTTTAAGAAAATAAATCTTAGTAATTTAGTAATCACATTTAGTAATCACAAACAAAAAGTCTAAACTTGAAATATATCTCAAGATAATGTATTCTGGATATGGTAAAGTAGGGGTTGCAGCTTTGTGGGTTTGAGTTTGAAGTGAACTTTATTTTGCACTGTTGTTTTATTATTCCAAAGGACATATCCAATGCTGAATTAAACATTGATTTCAGGACTTAAAAAGCAGATACGCTGGCTCACACAGCAGCCTCAGGAAAAGTAAATACAGATTGTAATTAGATGGAGAAACTTTAAAGTTGAATTTCAGTCTCTCCTTTGCATGAACTGTGATGTGATGAAGCCATGGGACAAATAAGGGGGAGAGGGGAGGAGCAGCACAGGGGGGAAGGCGAGATGGGGGAATAAAGACTAATTTATGTGTGAGTTTATGTGTGAGTTTCCAATGCCATCTCTGGGACGTTGTATCCCCTCAGATTGTGTCGCCTGGTGTCTGGAGAGGCAGAATGCAAATGGAGCAGGTTTCTAGGTGAGGTTGGGCACAGGCACAGGCCTATGTTGGGACCCGGTTATGCGGTTGCTAAACAAGTGTTCTTTGTCATGCTGGGCCCCTGGGGCTGAGCCAAACGAATCCCATCATCTGCAGTGTTGTGTTACTTAAACAAAAATACTCAAGTTTGGAGCCACTATTTATAAGATGAAAGGCCCTCTTCGGGGAATGTCAGAATTAGTTATTTTCCCCCAATTAATTTGTGTTGTGAGTATAGTTTCATGGTCTCTGTGTGAATTCCCCAGTGGTTTGGTTTGGTGTGTTGTGTGTTTGCTGGATAGTCAATATGTCAAAACTCAAGGAATGTGGGACTGTTTGCCGGCTTTGTTTTGCCGCTGCTATGAACCCAGCGCAAGAAGTCGAGATCGTTCTCAACCACCAGAGAACATTCTTTGGTGGAATGTGCATAGTTAATTTACTGTATGATTTATTTGAACAAAAAGTATTGCAAAACCATCCATCCCTTGTTCTTTTTTTCCTCTCTCTCGCTCTCCTTCCCTCATGTTATGAACACAAACACACTGACTAATGCAATGCCAGACAGTCCTTGATGAATTAAGAAACACTCAGTGTTGATTAATTGACAAAATCATTGAAAAGTAAAGATAAAATCCTCACTGTAATTGAATGTGAAGCATCATTTATCTATAGATTTGTACCAGACTACTTTATTGAATTGCTTTCCCACGCCTGAAATATGCTTTCGAAATTGACCTAAATTCTCATGGGGAACACAAAAAATCAGTTATTACCAAATTTACTTTAAATTTACCTCTTTCAAGTGCAATGGAAATCCATGTTGTGAAGTTTTACAGCATACCTTCCCAGATCATGGAAGTTCAATACTTAAAATTGTAGTCTTCATTCTGGATAAGTGGAAAACTGCATGTCTTCAGGCATTGCTGCGGCACTGGAACAGAATAAGGTGCTAATATAAAATGTGTGACTCTACTAATGAATCAGATTCTGCAATTCTGCAATTCTAAGCACTTAATTATCATAAGACATTCACTAATGTGCTCATTCAAATGGGCAACACTTTGCTTGGAATAAACTGTATGGCTTAATGACTTGAGAAAAGAGCCTGATGACATCCTGCTCTCTCATCAACACTTCCCTAAGACTGGCACAAGGGAGGGTGGGTGGATATGATTATACTGCACCACTTTGGTCCATAAATGAATCCTCTAGATATTAATTGTTGTCTTATTTGATCACTGTGCCACTGCGATGCACCACTTATCAATCAACCGATACATTTTTATACATCGATCTGGATTAAAGTAAAACATCCATGCAAATCATAAATTTAAATGGCAGTCTCTCCTGAGATCTAAGAGTAACAAAGTGATCCCACAATCCTTTGTTCTAACATCTGTGAGAAGAGATAAAAAGAATAGAAGCATTACTGGATGTTTTCAAATGCCTTATGCTCCCAGTCTAAAATAGGTCTACTCTGACAACCAACATCAAAGTAAGTCATTATGGCAGTATGTGATCCATCCATTAGCTGCACACTCAACATTGGTGGCATTAATTGCTCTGTGTGCGCGTGCACATGTATGTGTGTGCATATTTGCCCATTTGTGTGTGGGTGTATATATGTGCCCACACACATTCACACAGCTTGTTCAGACAAGCAGAGGTGTAAAATTAAATCCCTCAGTGTAGCTGCATGCAGATGATCTGCTTCAATGGCATACCTGCTCTTTGCACCAATGTAATTGAATAACTTAAAGAAAAGTCATCACATTCCCACTTTTTTATTCCCTCTCTATGCAACATGTAAAAAGTCCTCTTGTAACTACCTGGGAGAGCAACCCATCAACAGCTGTTAGAGCTGACTTGAAGGTTAAATATTAGGAAGGAATCCAATTTCTCTTGTCTATTCAGCTCAGCGGTGTGTTAGATTGCAGCTGGACTGTGCTTACGGAGTGTGGGATATGAAGTGGGCTAATCAATCCCCTCTGCTTCATTCTCAAATTCCTCTCATATCAGGTCCCTGCCCCCCGGGCAGGCCTTCTGCTTTCCGAAAGCCAATTCCACACGAAATAAGAACTGTGACCTGCAGCTAGAGGGTGAAGTTGAGTTTTCCCTTCATGATTAATCTCTTCTTGGGTGGTTTTCAGAAAAAAGGAGAGGGGGAGGATAGAGCGAGTGGGTGAAAAAAATAAGAAAACATGCAAGTCGCTGCCTTGTGACCTGCAAGTTTTTTTCCTGTGAATGAGCCCGGTGCAGTGGAGCCTGCTTATCTCCCGAGAGAAAGACAGAATTCATTTTTTGACAAGGTTTCATGTTGACATTGAGAAAATGAACTACCTGATTCTATGATTAAACCTGGGCTGTCATAATTGTCATCTGAACTGTGGCAATGATGAAAATTTAAGTACTTTTTCATAGCCTCTTGTTTGGAGGAATTTGGAGCTCAAGAAATGCGGTCCTGATTCAAAGGTTTAGAAACTATACTACTCTCTCAGGAACAGGGACAAATAGATTTTGCTTTGTTGTGAGAGGATAATAACCTTTCAGTTCTTTATTTGAAAAAAGAAGAAATAAAAAAGAAACAGTGACCCAGAGAAATTCATTGTGAGCTGGCCAACGCACAAGCTTTGATTAAGGCCTAACAATCCTCTTTGTATTTTTTACCATCTCGCTCCAAAAGAGATGTCGAAAATGTTGTTATAATAAGCACTTGTGAATTAACGGTCGTAGATCACACTGGCTGGCCTCAAACAAATCGGCTTGCCTTATTAGGAATCCAGCAGATAGGCCAACCACTGCCAGAGTTGAAGGGTAAAGTGATATAACCTTAAAGTGCCAGTATCACATTTTACAGGTTATAATGGCATCTGTCACTGAGAGTGGACCTGTCAGACACTACTTTCATGCAGCTGAATTGCTCTTAATGGCTGTTTGTGCTGGTTCAGACCCACTGTCAGACTCAGGTTGATGTCTGTCCAAGGAACGGTGTTGTTAAAAGCATTGAGCCAGAATGAGATGGGCTTATGGACCACTTAGGACCTGCCATTGTCCTGCACACAATAATGTTTTTGAACTGGGTTGTTCTCTCTATTTAGGAAAAACTCCCACGAGGAAGGTTATGACATCCACCTTAAATGGTCAACAGTGAGAGCATCAGTGTAGAAGAAATGTGCTCACACAGGGAATCTAAATGGCCTCTAGAAATGTTTACATTTTTAATGCCTTAATGATGATCCCATATTCAATGTACATGTTTTACTCACCCATCTTGTAAATTTTTAAGTGTGTAAAGCATTCCATTTGGAAAAACAGCCCATTTGCCCACTACCACCTACCAAACAAATTGGTGGAGAACAACAAAGTTCAATCTATGTCTGAATATTTCTTTGTTTGTATGTTTTCCCTTTCCAGCAGGGCACTTATGAAAGTGTTCTTTTGCATCAGAGATAAGGTATGCTGGCCCACTGGGAACTGAGCGAAAGTGGGTTTTAGAAGATGTGGGAGACCAAACTCCTACAGCTAGAAGTACCTCTGCGCCAGTCTAAACAGTGGGCACAGGCCTCAACACACAGCCTAATGGAAGAGTGAAGTAGCACACAGTGTTGGAGTGCAGGTTTGGGCTGAGGTAAACAAGGCTCTACCCACCACTGGTCCAACGGCCTGGATGTCATTCATTAAAGATACATCAGGACAGCACTTTCTCTCTAATCATTCCCTCCGTAACTGTTTTCCTGTAATCTGAGGTTGTCTGCTCTCCATTCGGACAGATGAAGCTTTGGTTATTACAGCTAATACTAGATCGTTAGAATAGTAGTTCAAGTACTACTACTTAAAGCCATAGTAAAAAGTAACTTAATATATCTTTGTAGAATAAGTTCAGCAGATGTGGGATCTCATAGAGTGTGACACAATAAGTGAAAATAAATATTATTTTTACTAGCCTATGCTTGCTGTAACAAGAAACACCATTATTAGAAATGTAGCACAGTTTGGCAGTAGATGTAAGGTTCATTTAATTTCTGTTTGTTTGTTTTATATGTTTAAATATTTATTTTATTTATGTTTATATTTATTTATATGTGTTTCTAAGCCTATACTCTTATTAGAATCAACTTTACTGTTGATTCTAATAAGAAGCTTATTTAGTCAGTTCCTTTAACGACCTGACTATGGTCTTGTCACAACTATGTCACAGCAATCGGAGGAGGCTGTGGTTTCAGGAGATCAAACTGGTCCACTGGGCAGAGGACACAATAAAGAAGGCTCACATCTGCATTGCTTTCTTCAAAATATTTGAGTTCTCTCTTTATATGACTCATTAGTTGAGCTTCATTTAACTTGGAAGATGCAGAAACTTAGAGAGAGGGCCAAGCTTCAAGTATATATCTGATCACTCCATAGAAGGTCATTTGGTCATTTCTTCTAACTGTTCTGTGAAAACATAAGGATGTGACTGAGGCCACCTGCAGGCAAATCCGCTTTAGTTAGGTAGCATTCCTGATGTTTGAAGTTAAGCTGCTTTGCATGGGTTGATAGACAATATATATTTTCTGGCACTGTTTGTGCTGCAAAAATGCGCATGCATGACCGTTTACATCATCACTGTTTACAAACCAAAACAAAAGGGTCTATGCAGTGAAATACAAGATAAAAATTACATAGTGCTGTTAGCGTGATGTTATAAACGGGACAGAGCAAACTATAGAAATAAAGCCTGTCCACCAATTTGCACAAGGTATCATCTGTAACAAAAAATTTTTAATTTCTTACTCTGTATCATGCATAAAAATCAACTTGTCAATATATTTGAATTTTTAAAGTTGTCCCATTTTATCAGACCCAGCTAGATGAAGTGTGACAGCATATTTTCGATAATATGGGACAATCCAGATTACGTAAGGGAACCACAAGGCTTTGGTTCTTGCAGCACTACTCAAGTTCTCATATGCATGGACACCAGTTGGGTATACCAGTGTAAATATGTTATTGCACCTTAGTTAAAGTAAGTGCACATTTGATCATTGAATCTTTTTTTTTCATTATTTTATCATTATCATGGACAGTACAGATCAATGAAAATTTTAAATCTATTTAGAGGTTGACACTG
>OMKZ01006701.1:2401-12404 GCA_900302535.1 Neoniphon sammara | reverse complement strand
TGATTTATGAAATGGTTAGAGAGATAAGGGGTGGTGAGGGGGGACAGAAGAAGGTAATCTAAATGACTTAAACAAAGCTTGATATGGCCAGGGGAGTGTGAAGGAAACAGGGGATTTAAAATGATCACGGTTAATTCAGGGGAAAACATGACGGAGATGGCTTCATTTAACAATAGGCTTTGAGTTGTTCTTTCACGGGGAACAATGTCGAGTGAATCCTGCTGCTCGAGATGGGAAAAGAGAGCTACACAATGACTGGTGCTGCTGGATGATTGTATTCTCAGGAAGAAAGGGGATTTCTGGGGTAAAATCCTCTGCTAATAGGGGTTTAATGTAATTCAGGTTATGACCGTGTAAAGGTCCCAACACTGGCAAAACATGGGTTGTGACAAGGGGTGGGGAGCGGAGAAAGATTAACATCAAACTTGACTCAAAGCGCTTTATTCAACCAACAGGGTTATCTGTCTGACTAGTGGACAACTAGGGGGCAAAAGAAGTTCCTCTATCTCTGACTATTATTGGTGAGAGGAGGTTAAGGTGCACAGGGTTAGGACAAAGGTCTAGAGTACAGGAATTAGAGGATTATAGTCTGCACTTTGAGGAAAGAAAAGATGGGAAAGAAGCTTTAAAAGGAGGGGCTACTACTTACTGCCAAACATGTTAGTAAGTGTTGGCTCACTAATATATAGTAAGATAACAATAGCAAAACTAGAAAGAGAAAAGAGAAATACAGAGAGAGTGTGAGATGGGAAGGGTGGAGGAAGGGAGGGAGAGAGGAGAGACCACAGGATCATCATCAGCAGTCATTAATCTGGGCTCAGACACGGGGCTAAGAGGCCTCGCAAGCACCGCGCCTCACAACTGGGTCACTCACAGGGGGAGGCCCACCCAGGCCATCATGTGGCGAAGCGTAGGCGGACGGTTGGGTGAAGGGGGGAGGGGGGGTTCACACACACACAATCATTTGCGCTAAAACCACATGGCCATCGTTCACACTGCGGGGAACGACTGAGGTTCAGACGGAGTGAAAAAGAAGGGGCCTCCGCCAGACAGAGTGTTTACACTCAATCTCTATGATGTAGTCACCGAGTCGAGCGGTGTCTAACCACAGAGGTTTCACTATGCCCCTTTAACACAACATCAACAGGTGGCCAACAGGACCAGTGCCACATAAAAAAGCATCACGACTACTGCTTTACGAATCACCTTTCTAAGAAAAAATATACGTATATTTCTTTAATTCTTCACAGAACAAGGAAGGGGCTAAGTAATGAGCGAGCCCTGGGATGGCCTATCGTGGAAATGAGGCTCCAATGACGGTGACTCTCAGACTCCTGTCATCTGAGAACTGGTGTGGCATGAGGTTTGAGTTACAGAAAATGTTTGTGTAATGGCAATATTTCTTATTGATGATCCAGTGGCAGCTCAGGCAGCAGAGCGAGCCTCTAATAGCTACAGTAACAGGCAACCACCCACCAGGGTCCTCCAAACTTGAAATATAATCCTAACTATCATATAAAGTACGACATCAGTTTAGGAGGGGAAGAAAATATTAAATGGAGCTGCTGTTGTGTTTATCCTGTGTGATATATGAATGAGTAAATGGGCTTTGAACTAGTTTCAATTGTATGGTATGGCGGGCACACAATTATCAGCTTTATTTTACCATTCAATGCCATATATAAATGGGCATGATGGAGGCAACTGCAACCTGACTCATAATCCCTGGTTAAATCATGTCAAATCAACAGTAAGATTCATAGAGGCTACATATCTGTGGCTAGTTTTTCCACCCATGTGCGGTTGGTAGCATCCACACACAAGTTGAGTCAGCTTCTAGGAATTCTGGGCCCTCTGACAAAACACTGAGCACATTAAATCAAAAAGGACTATATGATAGCCCTGTTACTTCATACTGTTTGGACCCCTCTTGGATTAGGCTGCCTGAAACATCTCCACCTTCACGCCACAACTCCAGTGAATCTGCGCTGCAATGAAGACCACCGAAATGTAACTCAAAGCGAAGCATTGGATAAAGTAAGTTACAAGACCTGACACGGCGTCTACAAACCCTATGATTTTCCCCCTGTCTACATGAGAACCAGACCCCGACCACCGCTTGAAGCTGAGTGTAGTGTAGAGACAACCGGAGTGATGTTGTTTATTGGGGGCTCTGTGAGTCGCCTGACTGTCAACTCACTTAGAGTCTGACTGAGCAGAGGGTCTTCACCCCTGTCTGTCACAGAACTGCTCAAGCAGAGTGGGGAGTGCAGTGCATGTGTGTGTGTGTGTGTGTGTGTGTGTGTGTGTGTGTGTGTGTGTGTAGTCAGAAAGAGATAGAGAGAAAGAGAGAAAAAAAACTGGCTGTGGGCTGTGAAGGCGAGCAGAAATGAGCTCTCACCGAGGACGGCAGGCCAGGGGGTTTCCGGATCTTCTTTGGCTGGGTGTCTACAAACAGGCAGACAGAGACACACACAAAGGTGGAAAAGAGACAAAAACACAAATAAGGATTTGGTAATGACAGATTTTGCTATGCTATGGTTATGTCAGCTGTGGTGCAGCGTTAATGCTCGTTCCATCCACTACCTAAAAAATGAAAACAATTTTTTAAAAAAGCATGGCCCAAATGTGTGTTGACAGTGTGCATGTGTGTTGTTTATGTCATAGTGAATGATTGCTGCTGTGCATTCATCTGTATTTGAGCACTGTTTTCACAAAAATAACTACAAAAACAAAAAGTCAGTGGTCACAGTTAGATAAAAGAACCGTTAAACTGTTTACACGTGGAGGAAAAATACATACAAAAAGTGCTTTTGTATATGCTTTTCTAGCTACTTCCCACTTAAAATCTTTGCCCTGCAATTTCATAAATACCTGAGACAAGAATGAATGTAATCAGTAAAAAATATACTACAGACAATAAGAAATGCAAAACATGAGGAATAAGCAGAAATTGTGTATACCATAAACAAAACAAAAAAAAACCCACTGAAATCCCACATAATACCAGGTAGAAAATAAAAACATACAAAAGACATCTCAGCTCTGAGGAGTATGCAGTTATCTCACCTATGCCTCCATCGGGGGGCCTTCTCCGGGGGTTGTTGGGGTATGAGGGGTAGAACTGGGAGCCCGACTTCAGGCCAGAGGGGGACATGGCATCTGGGCTGGGCATCGCTATGTCGCTGGGTAGGAAACCAGGCTGGACAAACACAGGTTAACAACGGGGTTACTGATAATACATAAAGGGGTGTGGGAAAGCACAGCACAAACAAACATCCCCTCTTCTAGGAAATTGAGAGCGCTAATTCAAAGTGGTTCGCATGAAAAGAGAAGTGAAAAAGCAGGGCTGTCTTCACACTGGGGCCAAAATTGAAGCTACCTCAGGCACAAATTATAGCCTCGTAGTGACGCAGCCTAATGGGAGCTTACCTGGCCTCCGAAAGCTGTGTACGGTGGCCTCTCATTTTTACCTGCAAGTTGAAAATAAATGACAATCATTTGAATGATTATGCAAGTAAAATACCAAGCTGTATACACACATAGGAGGGTAACGGTGCGTGCCAGAGCAAATAAAAAGTAGGTTTTCGAAAGTACAAAAAGTCCAGAGATACCCTCCCCTTTCTCAGTACGCTCAGCTGCATAAAGCTGCCTGCCAGACAAAACCCTGGGGAGGGTTTCTGCTCCAGTGCCCTAACATCCCCAACACTCAACGAATGAACAGGCACACATACACACACATGCACACACACAAACATGCGCACACACACTTTGCCGCCCTGATAACAATTTGTGGTCATAACAAAATATGCACAAACAGACATATCAACCACAAAGTAAAAACCCATTTCCATTTGACATTTTTAACACTGTGCTATGACAAGGCAGCTGAACGTCTCAGAAAAAGCCACAGGATCACATTTTGCATGTTTGGTATAATTATTCCATTCGGATAAAAATTTCAAGATATTTTTGGCCACATAATATTTGCATATTTAAAAAAAAACAGCCTTCCTACAATCGTGGCATTTCAGTTTCCTGCTGTATTCTCTTACCTGCGATCCCTGAACTGAGGAATGGAGAGGACAGGCCTTCATGCTCACTGTAGTGGGATCCCTCTCCATAGCCCTGTGGGAACAATGGCACACAAACACAACAGAGTGAGGAGTCTTAATAATATAAAAAAATAAAAAGGCACGCATGCACTAACATTAGGCAGACACACGCAGACCTGAATAATAACCAGTGCTTCAAGGCCATCACCATCTTGCTCCCACTGTATGGCTTAGTGGTTATCCTCCCTCTGCCTTCCTGTCTAACCAGCAGGATCCATGCCAAGCAGATCTGCATCAGCTCAGGGGATTCAAACACCGACTTTCTTAATTATCAACTTGTGGTAATCAAAGTCTGCTGCATCTATTTCACCCCCTGTTCCTTGTATTTACACAGAGTTGTGCCAAGACAGTTACGGCGGATGTGAAGCTGCAATTACCGGTGGGCTTCCACAGAGGTTCAGGGCTAGCGGAGAGCTTGCCAATACAGGATTCTGAGCCAAGGTTATTAGGTAGAAAGTAAAACTACCACTTCAAATCAAAAATGGCACACAGCGTGCCAAAACACTAAGCTGTTATGGTGGCTGGGGGAAAGAGTGTATGTGTGTTCATCTGAGGCTGAGTTATCATGTGAAGACATTCATATGCGTATGATGGAGAGAGCCTGTGACAGCATCATGGCATCAGGTATTAATGCTTAGATCTCAAAAGAAACACATAAAATGATAGGAGCAATTAGTGTATGTGTGTGTGTGTGTGTGTGTATATTTAGCACTTACCCGTCCTTGGCTGAAAGAGGGGCTGCTCTGTTCTGAGCCCCAGGATCCAGAGCCACTGCGCTCATCTAGTGCTGAGAAAGACACGTTGTTAGATTGATAAGCAGGGACACCAGTAAGTTTGCTTGAAGTGCAGATGAAAGAAACAAGGGGGAGGTTGGGCTACCACTGTGACAGAATGTCAGCATTCCCCAAATGAGGCTATATAATTATTATCCTATGTGCCGCTACAGGTACGTGGCACTGTCCTCATGCTGGAATCATATCAGTCAGGGAAACCTGTCAACAAGTCCTCCTCTAACTATCCAATGTTATTAACAGGTCTCAATGGGCTTGGACCAGCCAGAAGAGAGAGAATCACTATTGATCAAAAAAGCATGTCAGTGTCGCATTAAAGATGCAATGAAATGCAGGATTATTTCTAAAAAACCTATGGGGACGGCTGCTCAATATAGCCATTATCAAGTTCATGAATACGTGTTTCTTACTGTCACTGAATAGCAGAAAATGAACCATTTATAGTCTATAAAGAAACCCCATAGGATACAATGTGTCCTAATTCAAATTATATTTAAATTCTATTTGGTAAATCAGATACAAATAAAAGAAAAACTAAGACAAAAAACAAATATGTGAAGCTCAAAACATGAACCGATATGTTTTAGGTAAACAAAGGGCCAGTGCGTGCAGAAGGAAAAAACATCCAAAAGATTGGTGGAGCAGAAAACTCCAAAATACCCCCATCATCCCCTTCTCCCTGTCTTATGCGCTAATGCTATCCAGGCTCTCTGGAGACACAAGGCTTAATTGCATGCTGATTTGCATAATTGTGCATATTAATGTGGTTTCCTTATGAATATTCATATTTCGCCTTTGATTTTTGCCTAATTAAAAAAATGTGTGTGAGAGAGCGAAAGAGAAAGAGTGAGTGAGGGGATGGAAGGAGAAAGCAAGGGGACTAGAGAGAGCGAGAGTGAGAGAAAGGGGGGAGAGGGAGGGAGAGTGAGAGGGGTCTGGGTGAGATCAGCAGCCTGGCTGACGAGTGAGAATGAGTGATGAGACTAACAGAGCAGTGCAAGCACCTACACACGCTGCGACAGCCGTGATCTATGGAGCTGATGCCAGTGGCATGGAGAATCAGGCAAGCAGGGAGGAGAGGGGACCTCAAAAGATCGGCCTCGCTCGCTGTCAGATCGGCCCTGCTGAAAGGCCACAGCACTAATAAACCGCAGCGCTACCGTTAACCATGTCCAACGACACAGGACACTTGTGACGGGCTCACTGCTAAATAAAGATGACAGACTTTGTATGAAGACACATCAGCCAAAGCTTGTTGCCAGGAGGAGTTGTGACAAATTAAGCAGATAAAACCCACTTCAGAGGAAAGGCAAATCTATGGAAGCATCAACAATGAGCCAACAGTCGGCACCTAGCCTTGCAACCACGAAACATAATTGAACTCAAACACCCTCTAGTCTCTGCTGCCAGACACTCATCTTAATTCATCCAAAATTGCTGGCATACCCAAAAAGTACGTTCACAAATACTGCACCTCTTACAAACATCTATTAGGTAACCTCAAAAAATTTATATATTTTCACTATAAACAAATAATCTGCATTGAGCAGACCTGATAGGCCAACAATTTGAGTCTGGAAAGTAACCTCATAATCCTCACTACCATTTCCAATGCACTGCTCTCCCTCCTTGAAGCCTCCATTTGGCCAGCGGGGGAGCAGAGGATAGAGAGAGAGCACGGCTGTGCAGGAGAAGTCTGACAACATTGTTTCACACTTAGTGGAGTAATTAACTCGGAGGCAATTAAAACAAGGTGGAGAGCTGCTGAGGTGACACTGAAGCTCAGCCAGCCTATGAGAGCCAAACACAACTATGCCAGAAGAGAGGAGCACAGAGAATAACTCTTTGCATCTCTCATGATCTACTGTCATGTTTATAATGTTATGCATTTAACTGTCACCAAAAATTGTTTGAAAAAAAAAAAAAATCAAATATAAATAAATACCACTATCATTTGAATGATAGCCACTACCAGCAAAATAAACTGACAAAATAACAAATGAATTAATGGTGCCAAACAAGCACCCAGATGTCCTGTGTGTCTGCTGTGTTCAGGGTCTGAAATCAACACCAGCACCAAAAGCTGGTAAAATATGTCTCTGGCCGATAAATCAATAAGGGTCACATTGGCCAGTAACTTTTTGAATGCATCAGTTACACAGTTTTTGGTCTTTGCCTGTTCTAAAACGTTGCACCCACACTTCAAAATACTCTTCTGTAAGCTGAATTCAAGATAAATTACAAATCTGTATAAGTGAATGAGCAAAGTTTTATTTTTTTTCTAATTTACCAGCATTTGGCAGGTGACCCAATGAGTTTATTTTGGACATAGTGCACATTCTCATTTCAAATTAATGAATGGTGCACATCACTATTCTAAAGGATAAGGGGCTGGCAACCTGTTAATTGTCTGAAAAGCAGAAGCGGACAAATTCTATGGATGCGTATCCAAACCGATCGCATCCATCCATAACTTGGCAAGGCTGGTGTGAATAAACCTCCAGTGAAAGTTACAAGGCAAGACAAATACTATTGAGTAACAACCAGAGCCCAAAGAAATATTTATTTTCTGAGCCACAAAGCCTTCTCACAGTTGCAAGCTCTGAAAACATCTAATTTAGTTGAGGAGGGAAGCCTAAATCCTTTGCGCCTTCTTCAGTCTCGAGGCTTAGGCTTTCCGGCTACAACACACCAATACACACAGCAACACAAGTGACACAATACTGTGGGGGTGGGTGTGCGTGTGTGGGTACACACGCGGGTGTGAGAGTCAAGAATAGAGGGAGTAAAAGACAGTGAGCGAGTCCGCATGTGTAAACTCACAATGTTGTTTGTTGTGATCAGGCGAAAGCAAGCCTGTCGTATCTCGTGTGTTTGTGTTTGTGTGTGTGTGTGTGTGTGCGCGCGTGCGTGTGTGTGTGGAGGGGGTTGGAGACGTTGCCAGCAGCTGCAGAGGTGACAGAGGGGACGCCTGCCTGAAGGCTTGTGGGCTTGGCCAGCTCCCACCACACACCGTCACACTCTGCCTCCCCTCTCAAACATCCACACTTCTCTCCAATCCTCCCCCCCTCTCTCTCTCCTACCCGACACACCCCTCTCCTCTCCTCTCCCCCTCCACACATGCTCTGGCCACCGAGGAGGGGAGAAGGACGCCTAATGCAATTAGCACCCCTCTGAGCACTTTTGTGTTGATGAATAGAGGTGGTCTGGTGGGCCACTAGGCTGCTCTCTGCCGTTCCCGCGCCGCTGGGTTCCCTAGTATACAAGCCGCCAAGGTGACGTCATAGATGGACGTTGTTCTGGCTTTCATTGTCATCTGCGCATTTCTATAATCAAAAGCTCTCTGGGACACAGTATCCTGTGAGTTCTGTGTTTAACTTTAAAAATATGGGAGGCACGTCCTGTTGACAAAAGCGGCCATAAAATCCGAGGAATAATGTACACCAGCGCCTGAACCTCCACTTTTCTTCTCCGCCCTGACGGATCATATACTATGCCTGTGCTATAACATGATACAGATCTAAGAGAAATTCTTAGCCTGGAATTTGTGGATGTTAGCACTTTGACTCTTAAGTGCTATTAGAGGGTACCTGGAGATCTCTGGAAGTTAAACGTGACAGCTTGAAGTATTGCATTCAAATGGGTGTCAATGACCAAGGGGCACACTTTAGGACTCGGGGAGGGGGGCAGGAATTAACTCCTCACTGCTAAGTAATTGCCTGCTGTAATAGAAACAAACAGAATCCTGCCTTCCACAGGCTGATCCCTCTATTCAACAAGCTCTCTCTTCCACTCTGGCCACTCACTGCATGCTGGGCCAGTTTAAGAGGCTGCGAGCCGGGGGTGAGGGGCATTGTCTCGGGCTCAAGCCATTTCCTGCAGATCAGTGGGGGTAAGAGCCCTGCGCTGTGCTGGGGGAGGAGTGTTTTACACTTCAGGGTGGGGGAGTCGTTTCAAGTCCATAAGCCCCCTTTTTTGCCTTTGTTCCTCAGTGGCTGAGTTCTCACTCTGGGGAACGCTGGGGAGTGTGACTCGATTTCACACGGCAGGTTGGCAGGGTGACAGAGGAACAGAGAAACACGACTTACTAATAACATTCAGGAAGAGAGAAAAGCTCGCTCAAAGGCTTCAGGTGTTTGGAGGAGGAAACCGACAGCCAGTTTGCACATTAAAAACAGTGGAGTGAAGAAAGCCAGATTCTAAATGAATGACAAAAACTAGTGCGACAAAAATATCAAAATTTAAATCATTTAGACGCACATTAATATGCACAATGTCTAAATTCCCAATTCAAAATTATATCTTCCAGTTCTTGTATGAATTTTAAGCTATAGCCCTGTGTTTCTGTTTTTCAAAAGAAGTGCCATTCAATTAAATGAAGTTCAAAGACATCTCAAGTGGCCTCGAGCTGCAGTCTGAATAGTGATATTGGAAAGATAAAAGCAGAGGATTTAACAGGAAAGACCAACATACAAACAGGCACACAACAAGCTGTCGCATGCCCCTAAATGACAAGTCCCATTATACTTAGTGACTGGTGCTATACAAGTTACTATCAGCAGTAAAATAAACAAATGTGTTCCTCACGCTGCTGAGGTAAAATAAAGGCACACTGACTTCCTGGACACAAATGTCATACATTTTCATTTTATTACAAGCAGTCACCTATTCCTACAAGGACGGTGTAAACCGTTAAACTATGCTGAATGTAGTCCACATCTATTTGATGTGGCCCGGAAAGAAACATGGCTTTCTTGACATGCAATTAATACATTTTTGTCTTGCCAAATGGCACACCCAGCCATGGAATGTCCTCTCAAGTCTTGTCATCATTTGGGGGCTTTCAAATTATATCTAGATCCATTTTTATTTTTTATTTGTCTTTTTTGCCTGTGTTGAAAATGAATGAGATTTATGGATCCTGTTTGCCAATTGTCCTGTTCATAACGTATACAGAAATAACATAACAATGTTATAGCATATGTTAATGCATTACTAGTTATATATGTCTCACAGATATATATATATATATATATATATATATATATATATATATAAATTCCCTTCTCACCCCTCGTGGGGGGGGTGTGTCTTTGT
>OMKZ01006699.1:2591-16724 GCA_900302535.1 Neoniphon sammara | reverse complement strand
AAAAAAAAAAAAAAAAAAAAAAAAGACAGAAGTTAAGTGTAACTAGAAGAAACCTCAGCAATAACCGGCAGTCACATCTTTTTTTTACCTTTTTTTTTTCTTTTTAAGCTTTGGGCGGTTGTATTTTTTTACGAGACACTACAGTTTGACAGGAATATCCTGTTAACTGATTTATTCATGGCAGCGGGGAGACTCAGTTGCAGGGGATCAAAGGGTCATGTAAACAGCTTAACCTGCATGAGACCTTGATGGGAACACAGCCAACAGTCAGGATTCATACTGCATTCACATCTAGCCAGTCAGGATATTGGTTCGCAACCTTTTTGGCCTGTAACCCCTTAAATAAATAATTAAAAACAATGCCTACTTGTTAGCCCCGTCCTTGCCTGCATATACAGAGAGCTGAAGAGTTCAACTAAAGAATGATTTTCCCTTTTCAGGTTAATTATTTATTATCAAAGGAGGGTTAGAAGCTTAAAACTACTCAATATTTCACAAAAAAAACAGAGGAAAATTATAGACATTGTGATGAATTTGTGTTTTTTCATTCCTCATAAATCATTTTGTTACCCCCATGTTGAGAACCACTGAATTAGGAAACCAGTTTACTTGTCAATCACCCTTTAAAGCCTACCTGCGCATGATGAGCAGTAACACTGTGTGACGACTGTATCGTTGTTTTCTTATGGAGTCAGCGCTGCCGCCCAGTACAGCGATGGTGCTGTGGTTGGGGTTTGCAAACGTCCTCAAACACTGAAAGTCCAAACTATTTGAACTTTTCCGTTGACCTTTCAAAGCACATGGATTCCAGCTTTGGATGACATACAAGATACTAACTGCCAAAACCGTCCAGAATGGCTGAATTTCTGAGTTACATAACAAAGCGTATCACGACCTTGGACCTTGAAGGCATGTCAGCAATCAGACAGGACTAACAGGTTTATTTTGCTATACTGTTAGCAGCAAAGCTAACTGACTGTCATCATGTTGGATCTTAACAAGCCGAAAAGTACTGAGAGACACTCAGAACAAACGCCTGAAAAAACATTAAGAGGTACTAAAACGTCATTAATATCACCACCTTTGCTTTTTCTAACATTGACAACAGTTGACGACAATGTCACCCCATCCAAAAATCCCACTTCTACTAAATACTCCCACTTCCTCCACTGTGACTGGTCGAATTATGAAAAGTGACGAGAGCAGCTCCTGTAAGAAAAGTTGAGCTGTCATGATCAAAAATCAGGGAAGGGACTGGTTTGGTTTGGTTTTCATCTGTCTGTCCTGTGTGATTTCAGAGCCTCTGTTGGCCCGTTTTGGATGAAATTTGGTGGAATGATGGATTTTGACACTGAGGTCCAGCATTTTCAATATAAACCTGATTGTCCCACCACAGCGCCACCACCAGGCCAACAGGGCTCTAAGCTTCACACTCAATATCTCAGACACTGACGGGTCAAATCTGATAAAGCTTTGGGGAATGATGTGTTTTGACATCGATACCCAGTGTCCACAAAATGAAACGGATTGGCCCACCACAGCGCCACCAACAGGCTAAAAAGTCCCCAAGTTTCAAGCAGCAATGACCCAGACACCAAACATCGCTCACATACATACAACGAAATGAAACGAAACAAAAAACAGTGACAAACAGGGCAACTTTCACCAGTCATGGGGGACGTCATGGTCACGGCTGACTTGTTTTAATCTGATCAGATCAGAGGCGGCCATGCAAAAAGGTGAGAGCGCTCTGGAAAAAAAAAAAAACAGATACAAAGAATAAAAGAGATGGCTGTAAGTGTGCAAAAGCCAGTGAAAATAATAAAAAAAGGATGCTAACTAAATCATCTGTCAGTGGAACAAAATCTTCGATCATCGGCGGCTGTTTGACCTGCAAACGAACACGACGATATCCCCTGTTTACCCCTCCTCTTCTTCTCTGACCTCCTTCTCCTCCTTTCTTTCCACTTCTCCTCCCAGCCTCTAGTCTTTTCATCCCTCTTTCTTTACATTCAGTCCCTCGTTCTCCTCTTTTTAATTCCCAGTCTTTCTATATTCCGATATCTCTCCCCCTCTCATCCTCTCTTTTCCCATCCTTCCCATTTTTACTCTTTTCTGCCCCTTCTCCTCCCTCCATCCCCTCTTCTCTGTCCTCCTTCCATCCTCTTTCGCATCTTTACTCCCTCCTTTTTGTCTTTCTTCTCTCATCCCTCCTCTTCGCTGTCTCCCCCTCTCTTTTAGGCTATTTATTCACTTTCTCCATCCCTTCTTTTCCCCTCCTCTTCTCCCTTCCTTCTCCTCTTCTCCGGTCTTTTCCCTTCTTCTCCTCCTCTCTAGTTGTTTCCATCCCTCCTGCTCCTCTCTTCTACTTCCCTCCATCCTCTCATTTTCTATTTTTATCCCTTCTCTAGGCTTTTCTATCATATTTTGTTTCTCCACCCCTCCTTCACCACTTCTCTGTCCTCTTTCAGTCTTCTCCTCTTTCTCCTCTCTCCTCCTCCTCTCTCCTCCACTCTACTATTGTTCGTCCCTTCTTCTCCTCTCTGTCCTCTCTCCATTCTTTCTCTTTTTCTCTTTTTCTCCTCCTCTATGCTCTGTCCCCTCTTCATTCTCTTCTCCTCTAGTCCTTTCATCCCCATGTTCTCCATATTTCTCCCTCCCTCCTCTTCTTCCTCTTCTCTTCTCACTCTTTTCCATCACTTATCCCCCCTCTGCATCCCGCCTTCTTCTTTTTTCCATCCTATCTCCATGCTTCCTTTTCCTTTCCTCCTTTTCCCTTCCTCTCTCCTCCCTTTTCTGCTCTTTTTCTGGTCTCCTTCCATCCTTTATTCTACTCCCCATCCTTCCTCCTTCTCCATCCCTCTTTCTCTTCTCTGTCTTCTCTCATCATTCCTTTCTCCTTCCCCATCTTTCCTCCTGCCTTGTCCTTTCCTTCTCCTCTTCTCTGTGCTTTTCTGTCACTTATTCTCTTTCTCATCCCTCCTTCTTGTCCTCTCTAATCATTTCTATCCCTCCTCCTCTGCATGTTCTCATCCTCCTTCCTCCTCCATCCCCTCTCTATCTTCTCTCCATCACTTCCTCTCCTCTTTATCCTCTCCTCCCTTTATTGCCACTCTTTTCACCCCCTCTCCTCTCCATTCTCTCCTTTCTTCTCCATTCTCATCCTCTCTCCATGCTTCCTTTTCTATCCCTCTCCCCTCCTCCTTCTATATCTTTCTCCCTCCGTCCAAATCTCCATCCATCGCTTCTCGCCCTTTTTTTTTCCTCCGTTGGCCGACCCATCCCTCCCTTTTCCCTTTTCCCTTCCCCTTTCCCATCTTCTCTTCCTCTCCGCTGAATGTTCTTTTCTGTTCAAGGAGCCGAGCGTTCCCACCCTGGCATCAGTTTGTTGGTTGCCACGACAACCCACCGAGCCAAGTTATTTATAGCAGCAGATCAGCACGACTCCCACACAATACAGGCTGTGTGTGTGAGTGTGTGTGTGTGTGTGTGTGTGTGTGTGTGTGTGAGCTTAGCCTTCAGAGACACAGTTATCCCTAATGACTACAATCTCAGCAGAGCAATATGCACTTTTAGATTGTAATGACTGTTCATATGGTAAATATCACAGGAGCTCACACCTATAATACAAGTCCACTTCAGATCTCTCATGGGCCGCTCACAGTGAAGAATCACACAACAGAGAGATGTTTCCTTTTCACCAAACAACATATATCTACTGAGGCTTCACTGGCTGTACAATGAAGTAAAAAAAAAAAAAAAAATCAAGTAAAAAGTTCAAGTTCCAGAAGATATTATCGCTCAGTGATCCACTGTAACACCCCTCTCTTTTCCCTTTATTTTTTCTTGTTTTGGAAATTTAACTGACAAATTCTACGCAATGAATCTGTCACACCTATCCTGCTGTGTTACAGTGTGGAGCCCGGCCCATCTAAAATTAAACCTGTGGCAACCTTCTATGACCAGGCTCTAAAAATAAGGGATAAAACACACACAAAGTGGTATCACTGTCTAATTTTTTTTAAGTTTGTTGTTTTTTTTATATCTTTATAAAGCTTTATAAAGCCAAGCCCCAGATAATCTTTAACACGTTAACACGTCAGCAGACAACAGGGCAGGATGTCAAGGGGTTCAGCAAGTGGAAACTGTAAAATCACACACATTAAGATTTATTTTGGTCAGACAATATTGCTCTTTTCTTTAAAGGTTTCTAATATGTGGAATTCCTTAAGAGCTGATATAAAATTGATTCAAGATATTAAAAGCTGCGATGAGAGAGTTAAAGGATGAATTAAGCCAACTCAAAGATGTACACATTCTTAATACCTGGCTAAGTTGCTGTTGCTTTTGACTGTCTTGTTTGAATTTAATGTATAATCTTAATGTTTAATGTCATTTACTATTGAGTTTTTATTGCCTATGAAAGGCCTAACTAGGGACAGAAGTTACAAACCAGCAATTTAAGATATAATCTCCATATGGAAAACATCAATCTTTCAGTTTGCTTTACAACCACTGTGGCAATATGGCCACTTTGATCAAAGGCATTATGGGAAACACAGGACCTCACCAAGTGGACGAGGCAGGTTGAGGGGAAATCAACAGAACAAAAGTTATAACACTGACAACAGATAAGATCTGGATCCAGACAATTTCTTTAGGATTCAGGCAGATCTGGAACCACTGATGATGATCAGACCCTCCTAGATTGATTCTGATCCAGATCCTGGATCAAGTGCCAAGACATTTTTATTCCCTACCCCCTACTTGTGGTTGCTTTCTAACAGCAGATGCGACAGTAGTGGAACCATCGCAGTATCTTGATAAAATCGCATGTGCATCGCAGCCAGGATTTTCCGAGGATTTTTAGGTGCTGTAAGTCAATAGAGTGGATTTTTTTTCTTTAAAAAGCTTTAATGTGAGCTTACACTACTTTTTGTCGGACTTTTGTGAATTCACTGAAGTGAGGCTGATGTAAAATAAATTGCTCTGCTTTTTAAATGAGCATTACGTCCAGTTCTCACAGTGTGAGGAGGGAAACTCTCAGCGGCTTCAGAAACTGTAAAGACTAGTGCATTTAAAACCTCTCCATTGTCTAGTCCGCTGTGTATGTGTGTGTGTGTGTGTGTGTGTGTGTGTGTGTGCATGCATGCGTGTGTGGCTGCATGCAAGTCTCTGGCAACATTGATCACAGCCAAGGCCGGTGCTTCCCGGCCAGCCTGTTACGTTGTCATGGAAACGAACCCACCGCTTAGGAGCCGCCGAGAAACCAAACACCCCAGATCAATAAGCTGCTTGAATAATAGGCATGTATACACACACACACACACACACGCACACACACACACGCAGACACACACACACGCACACACACACACACACAGCAGTCTCAGAGCGACTCTGAATACTGAAAACAGCTCCGTCAATAAGCGGATAGCAGCACAATTTCAGCCTTCTTGTTTGGCACTTATTCAGATGGAGTGCAGTGGGAGAGAGAGGGAGAGTTGTTTGAAATCCATTTAGACACTTAACTGAGGGCTGGAGAAAGTGAGAGAGTCACGACAGTTGGCAAACGGCTGAGGAGGGCGATCTGTGCTGTGACCGTCCTGCTGCACAAAATCCTGTGAAACCAGCACCGACTCTGAGATCCAGATTACATCTCGCAGACAGGAATAATATGAAGATTATGGCGGATTATATGACAGTATAGCAAGAAGTGGACACACTATTTTCACATGTTGTCAGATCATGTCAGAGAACTGGCCAAGGTTAAGTCTAGGCCAGTGGTTCTCAGCAGGCTGCACATTTGTCCTTCCTCATTCAGTCGCACACAGGTCAACTCCACAGTAATTCAGATTTATTTTTGCAAAATTAAAAGTGGAGCAATCCATAAAGCTTCCATGCACTGTTCAAACACAAAGTAATTTCCTGAACTACTGCAGTCTACTTTGAAAATATTCCACTATAATATTTCACTGAATGTGAATAATATAACAATAACAAGAAAATGACATGTTTTGATTTCCGTTTAAAAGTATCCATGTATCTCTTTCTGTTCTTTGTTAGCATGGAAATAAAATAAAATTAAAATAAAAAACATCTTGGTAGACCCACCAGTGTGACCAACCATTTTTTATTTTATTTATCTACATATTTTACCCTGATTTATCTTTCTGTATGGTCATGTTTCAATAAATCTAACAAATAATAAAACACTTGTTAATGCGTGCACGCCCAACACCTCCACAGCCTCCAGAGAGAAATACGGCTGATTCTGTGTGAAACTGCTTAGGCAGCGAGTAAGACTTATGTCAGGCAGTATACAAGATGACAAGCATATCTGTGATATAGTGCATGTGGATATTACTGTGTACACGTGTGTGTATCTGTGTGTTTATGTGTGTGTTTGTGTATATGTGCAGTCCCAGGGGCGAGCATATGGATCTGCTACACAGACCTGATGATCAAATGTCTCCTGCAAATCCTCCTCGCTTTAATCTCCAACTCCTTTATTTGTGTGTGTGTGTGTGTGTGTGTGTGGAACGGGTCGATTTTAAAAGAGAGAGTGCAGATGTAAATGCGGTTTTCATCTAATTAATTATGAATAATTACAAAATGGTATAATTTGGTGTAATGATGGTATTCCAACTGTTGAAGGCACTCTGTGTGTAATGCTGCCGTCACAGAACTGCAAGAGCAAAGCAGCTGTGAAAACCAGTGGGAAAAGTATATTTACCAGTATGAGGGTCTACATATAGGAATATATAGGTGCTAATAAGACCTCCCCACCATCATCTCATAAGTCTTTCGTCCAAGTAGACCTTAGAAGTCTGGCATCCTCCTGACTGCAACACTTGGTCCACTGGATCCAACATATTTTCTCTATGAGGAAAATCCATGTGGTTTTCATATAATCATCCCTGTCACAATCTGTAATTTAAGCTGAAGTTTAAAACTTTTTTATCTGCATGTTTCTCTCTTAAATGGGACTGGATCTGTTGAATTCTGCTGCTGCTTTTCAAGCCAAATCAGTGTAAAATATCAATAAGATGTCAATGTAAAAACACATCGTTCATCATCAAGATTCATCAAATTTGACAATCAGGTGTATATTGAAGATATCGAAGCCCAGTGTCAAAACCCATCAACGTCCAATTTTCATGCAAAACAGGCCAATAGAGGCTCTGAGTTCACACGGGACGGACAGACTGGAACCCAGTCCATCGTCCCTTCCCTGATTTTTGATCATGGGGGACAATAACACTGCCAACACACACACACACACACACACACACACACACACACACAGAGATTATTATTCTGACAATGTTATGTGCACGAGTACAACTGAAACCAGGCAGGGTGGGTCCATTCATTATTCTCTAATCCTGATAACACCTGACATCCTGACATTAAAGCATGTCTTGGTAACTTTGTAGAATGGGCAGAAATTTGTCAAAAATTTGAACTCAAGCTTCTTTCCCACCCTCCCACCTTCGACTCAGTCCCTCCTCCAAGCCCCTCCCACCCACGTGCACGCTTGTGCATGTGGCTCCAATGCTGATGCCGTGGGCCAATTGGAAGTGGCCAGCCAGCTCCCTTCTGTGCCATTCTGTAGCTACAGTAACCTATAAACTAATTACTCAGAGTTAGAGTTAGAGTTAGAGTTGTCTTTATTGATCCCTGAAGGAGAAGTTAAGGGTGACACAGCAGCAGCAATTACAAGAATTACAATCTTATGCCTTACATAATAAATGAATAAATTATGAGCCAAAGAAATATACAGTACTATATTATGTACATGTGCATAATGTATCATTTATATGTATATTGTGTCTATGGTATCTAATGTACCGTAGCTACGCGAGACTAAGCTAAGCTGAGTTTGTTTGGGGGAGGGGAAGCGAGCGTGCACGGCAGCAGTGCACGGTGCGTGTGCACGAGACATAACTGATACTGATGTAGCCACGCCTCCTTTAGGTGACTGTTTGTTTGATTTTAACAAAAGATTTTTTTCTCGGTGCATGTAGTTTGACCCAGACTCTCTGTGAGTGATTTGTCAGAGTTATGAAGGAAAAAAAGTTACTGACATGAGATTACACGACAATTTTCCACTCATGTGACCACCGTATCTTCATCTTATTGTTCTTAGCTGGCAGTGAAAGCAGACACCCTCCTCTGCTGCTGTGACCCGTCAGCTTCTGTATTTAACCTGTTGTTTGCCCTGAGTCGTCCCTCTGTACCTCTCTGTTGCAGTCAGCTGTTATTTTTTTGTTGTGGCTCAAGTGTTAGCTCGAGTGAAGCTCACCGCTCTTGTCTGACCTCCCTCATGAATGAGGCATTTTCACCCCCAGGCCTGCAGCTGACAGGATTTTTTTTTTTTTTTTTTTATCACACTATCCTTGGTAAATTCTAAACACTGCAGAGCCAAAATCCCAGGTGCTCCGCTGTCTCTCATATAACGGAGCCGGTGCGTCTTGCCCCAACGATTACACTTTGTTCACGTTTTTCAAATTTGAGTTTTTCCTTGAACAGTAATTGAACCTCTTGACCCAGCCTGTAGGATTAATACTGATGCTTTATTTATATTTGATGCATAAATGGGGACATAGACCTTATTAAAGTGGATGCTGAGTGTGAAACTGCTGCTCCTTCTCCAGCATCCCGGTCGTCGTCTGGAAGTGTGTCAGCTCTTACATCCGTTTAGCTGCCACACTGCCGTGATTCTCAAGAGGTAAATTTAGGTCAGTTAGCCAAGGGTGAGACACTTCACTACCCTGTAGGTGGGTGATATGAGTCTTCATCATTGTTCACATGAATGATTCTCTGCAAATCATTCTGCAAATCAAGGATTCTCTACAAATTGAAAAATGTCTCCTCTATTCAGCAGAGCGGTCTTAAAAAGAAAGCATCATTTTCAACACTGTGTGCTTCATTTGCAATGATGCTGATTTATGTTATTTCTCATTTTTATCTTTATCTATGAATCTTCACACCTCATTTGAAAATCGTCACATAACTCCCATAATCCTTTTCCTATTATGCAAATGAACTTTTATGCCATCACTCAACGGGAAAATGCACTTCTGGGTTTATTAATCTGTTTGCATAGACTGCTGTCATGTCTGGTGATTAGCTTTTCACATTTTGTAATGAAACGGTATTATAACAAGCATTGCTTCAGTGTGTAAATGTGAAAAGGCTCAGGCTTTATAGGCAGCAGATCAACAAGGGGGTCAAAGAGCATCACATCAAATGAACTGTATTTTTTTAGATGCCAATATTTGCTCTAAATTCCTCAAAAGTTGGAATTTTCTCCTCTTTCCATGGCTTTTATGTCTTTTTCCCAGTACTTTTCTGTCATACTGTGCACTGATGACCCCTGCACTTTTCTTTACTGGTTGCTTGTATTTTTGACAAGCTACAAATTTAAAGTTTTCAAGCTGTTAATCTCATTTTATTCCAGTCTGGACAAGACATTTGTAAATGCTTAAAATCTAAATGTTCGATCTAAGATGAAGAGTTTTCATCCCTTCCTGCTGGTGCTACTGAGCATGAAGACATCACGCACCGACCAACAACCATGACTATTACATGGCAATTACACTAATTAGCTGGCCAGACTTGAATTATTCCCTGATGAAGAGGTGCATTAATCCCTGGTATCACCTTTGACCCCACGACTGATCTCCACCTACTGAAGTCATAAATTTGTAATACTCTTAATGTTTTTTGTAATAATACATATGCTAATCTCAATCTGTAAAGGCATATTAAAGGATTATTTAATTAATTAAGGTCTTGTTACAGGACATGTTTTCTAATACAATCAAACCAAACACTGTTTAACATAAAGTAAGGATGTTTTTTAGCAATATTTGGCAGATGTTTTGGTTGCTCCTTAAATTCCCATTCATTAGTATCTTGCTGCTGCTGCTGCTTGGCAATTACAAGAGGAGAAAAAAAACACTCACATTCCAGTTTTAGCTATTTCATACTGAATTCTCAAGCCAAATAAGCAGCTGAGTATGATGTTTAGAACAATTATTCATCCGTTAAGTCAACCCAAAGGAATGACACGCTCATTTAAAAGGGTAAAGAGTTTGTGCCACCGTCATATTTGTAAACATAAACAACTTCCTGAATCTCTTTACTTTTCCCATGGTAGGAATTCCTGAGGGGTTTCTTGGGAAGCGAATCTTTCCAAAACATTTTTTTTTTTTTTTTTTTTTTAGATCAGACTAAGACGTTAATAGAATAAGCTTGGCTGCGTTGCCTCACTGCTGCTCCTCCTCTTGGGCCAACTGAACATTACTGACTATATATATATATGTCATGTGTTAAGGAGATTGTCACGGAGAGATGCCTTATATTATAAAAATCAATAGGAATTAAATCATCACATTTATGCTGCAGCAGCCTGCGGGTCAGAGAGGCAGGACTTTGACAGCAAGGTTGCCGGTTCACATCACCGACCAGCTAGGAAAATCTGGGCAGGGAAAATAAACGAGAAGTGCAACATGAATGTGTGAAACTGTGTGTGCACAAGGCAAGGTGCTGCCAGAAATGTCTTAGTTGGCTTTCCCTGGATAAATAATTGCAATAAAAAAAACAAAACAAAACCATTTAGTAATAGTCATGAAGCAGGGCTGTGGAGGCTTCTAACACCATGCACAGAACAGGTGCGCTTGTGGAGGGATACGGAAGTTCTACAGTTTAGAAAATATAGAGCCAAAGAAAAAGGCTGTCTGATGGCAATGTAAAGTGGTGAAAATATTCTACATATATCAGCTATATATTACCGGCTAATATATATAATCGGCTAAAAAGGGGCGTGGCTGTGGGAAAGTCTTGTCTATTTGTCTGTGACTAAGATATCTAAAAAAAAAAATCAGAACAGATTTACATGAAACTTTGTGGAAGGATTGGTCATGACCTAATGAAGGGTTGATTAGGTTTTCACACCAATAAACCAAAAGATGCAACCAGGACACACACAAACATGACTATGCACATGTCACAACACCTGATCTGCCTCCTTGGCGAAAGCCTGCGCTCTGCTGAGTGAATTTCTCTAGAATAAAATGATCTTCACACATGCAGCACACATATTAGCCACATGATGAAACTGATACGCTGATGTGAGACTTACCTCCTGATGAAATGTGACCAGTTTGACTCTCTAGTGGAAGCACGTTAGCTAATGTGTGCAGCAAACAATGTGTGATCACTTTTGTAATTGCTAACCACAGAAAAATTTGACAGCTAGTTGAAAAAAAAAAACAAAAAAACAATGAATCGCTTTGTGACCCACAGATTGGTAACATTACATCGTTTTAATCCTTCTGATTTCAATAACTAACTTTAATGTGAATGTGTCTTTGTTAATACAGGTGAAAAAAAGCCTGTGTTATCTGAGAGCACACAACCCTCAGACGTCACTCACTGAGAAAATGTGGCCTGTTGGGTCTGATATTATTGATTTCAGTATAACTGAGAGTGAGAAAAAAAACATAGCCCCATGCCATTTGTCAAGGAAATTCACATAAACTAAACTAAAATAGAATGTAACTGTGTGAATATGAGGTGGTTTGTAATGGATTGTCATTTATAAAAAAAGTGGGTTTCCCGAAACACAGTCTGAAAAACACTGCTTTAACCTCTAGGCTACCGCCGCCCCATTTTAGATACAGCACCCTAAATTTGGTACCGTATCAAACCTGCGTAACTTTAAACCACTTCAGCATTGTAGTTAATTACAGCTTGAGTGACTCGGTCAGAGCGGATTCTGCTGACTGCACACTTCACCATTTTACAGTAATTTCAGTTTTTCTGCTCAGTTTGAGCGATGTGTCTGTAGGCCACAGACCAGAGACGACGGGAGGAGAGGAGGAACTGGGCTGAGGAGGCAGAGGATCGGAAGAGAGGCGGCCTCAGCAGAGAGTCTAATGTAGCGTGCTCTCTGAATCTAGATCACTGAACACACCCGTGTGTCTTCCACAGTTTCTTGTAGCAGAGATGGGCATGGGGAATCCTTTTCTGTCCCAGTTTTGGTAATAATGCCGCGGTGGTAGTAAAGCTACAACCAGCCAGGTTGGACTGGGGGAAGTGCAACTATGGATTTAGGCTTTTATTTGAAACAAACACAGATTAATTATGCAAGAAGGCAGAGTGGTGATTGAATAGGGACTAAAGGAGAAGACACAGACATGACAGCTGGCTACGTCTGCTGGGAATTGGCCTCAAATCTTCATGTGAACAAGCAATTACTATAGAGGGCTTTTTCCTGCAAAAATGAACTTTTTTGAAGTGTTTCATATAATGGAAGTGCTTGCTTTTTATTTATTTATTTATTTATTTATTTATCTATCTATCTATCTATCTAACCATTATTTAACCAGGAGATAAAAGATATCGTTACAAGAAGGACCCAGCCAAGAAAGGCCACAGACATCAGTGACAGACATAAAGAATACAGACACACTATATAAAGGAGTCTAAAACGCAAAATCACACAAAAACAACATAAAAATAATAAACACCCAATTGGGTGCAAGAAAGACTCATAGCAAAAGAAATTAATTGAAGTCCATCAAGTCCAGACAGTAAGTCAGGCTGAGAGAAGTCTAAACTTTTAACCACAGTGTTAAATTATCCTGCAGCGACCAGTTCATGTAATTTCACATCAATCTGCAAAGACTTCAAGGTAGTGGGAGCATTGTATTTGAAAGACTTTTTACCTAATTAAAGGGATAGTTCACCCATTTTGAAATATTTGATATTATCCCACTTATCCCCTAACTTGTGTGTAGGGCAGTAAGGATGTTACTGAGCTGGATACTGGACTGGGTCTACCGGAACTGGATACTAGCCCAGCACTAATTACTAACGATCAGCTATTGTTTAGATTTCCTCCAAAAATAAGCACCAAAAACTGCAGTTATGCAATAAGAAAATCAAAATAAAAGTCAGTGCAGAAAAACTGTCTTAACCAAGTCGCTTGTATTTCAATCATCAGTTCCAATAAAATGAGGGCTGAAAGATTGATGTGTCTTGACAAATATATGTTGCAGCAGGGGAACACAGGAAATGGTGCAGTTTCCCATGTAGTCTGTGTTCTGAATGTTTTCTGCAGCCTTTGTATTAATATTATGGTATTTTTCATCATTAATGTGAAACCAAATATTATTCTGAGTCCTTACTGAACAGGATTAAATCGAGTTGAGGTCAGAATGGTAGTTTGCGCTATGATGGACATACTGGCACTTTGCATGCTGGGATTTGGCTCCAGCCCCCCATGACCCTGAATAGAAGTAAGAAAGAAAATGAATGGGGCTGTGCTGAATTGGTCAATGGGTATGAAGTCATCCTGGTTCTGAGACACTCAAGGATGCAAATAAAGGAAACAATCCACAAGGACTTGAGGCGCATTTCTGGTGAACCTCGCCAACTGTGATCTCTGTAAACTCTCCTTTAGTTCCCATGGTTCACTGTGTCACAGTCAGCACTTTGCTAAATGGTAAAACTGGTATCCTGAGTGAATTCCTGGACTCAACCGGGGCTCAAATTTAGTTTCTGAGTTTGGGGTAAGAAGTTAATGTGGTGGAAGTATACAGGTATACAAAGTGCAGTGTTCCCCTGTTAGTCTGGGCTTATTAAGAATGTATGAGCAGACAACAAATGCCACATTTAGTAACCTCAGTGTGCATTGTAAAATCTGTGGGTAGGATTACACTGATGAACTGGTTTGCCAGCGTCACAGACTTCTCCTGAATACTGGCCAGTGATGTTGTCCGCTGCCAACATGATGGATCAAGTTGACAGAGAAAGTCTGTAAAACCTTCTGTGAAAATTTAATTATTCATTCCACCATGGAGTTTGTTTTTTGTCAATTAATTCCTCATTTAAAGGCCTCAGGCATCCTATGATCTCCCTTACGATTAAACAGCTGTGGTGGGTGACTGTAAAGAGCAGCAAACTTTCAAAAATTGCATTAGTTCATTGGAGAGATGCACTGTCCCATGATGGTTTAAATGTAATTTCTCAGGCTTTTCCACGCTGAGAAAAATGAAATTACCTAAGAAACACTGCACTGTTCATTTTTTTTTTTTTTTGTTTTTTTTTTTTGTTAAG